>VZRH01003894.1:119347-154973 GCA_013397555.1 Urocynchramus pylzowi
CTCCTCTCCGGGCAACCTGCGGAAGAGTATCGCCCCCCGCACAGCGAAAATGTGCTTTCTTACGTTTAAGAGGGTTTTTTTCCCGCGTTTCAGCTTATAGGCAGTGCGTCGCTCCCGCCAGTGCATACCATTACTGGGTACCGCTCCAAGAGCTTGGCTCTGGCTGACGAACTCGCTGTCCGGTGTTCGTGCAAAGCAGTAAGATGCCCACCCAAACACACCTGCAGAGGACAAAGGGGCTCCCACCCCACCAGAGCTCCCGTGTTACCACAGCTTGCCTGGCAGTCCTTCCCTTCCACTAAACCCGACCTTCAGAGGACCATGGCAGGGTACCCCAGCACCTTTAGCTAAGAATGGTCCAGCAGCTGCTGGGATGCTCCAAGTGCTGTAGTTCACAGACTTACAGAATAACTCAGGACTGGACCACGAGAGACGTCCAGTCCAAACTCTGCCCAAAGCAGAGCCAGCTTTGAGCTTAGACCAGGTTGCTCAGTTGGGGTTTGATAACCTCCAAGGCTGGTGACAGCTGCCCAGGCCCTGGCTCCAGTCCTGGGCTCTTTTTGTAGGGAAAGTGTTTCTTCCTTGTGAATGCTCTGAATTTCCACTGGTTCATCTGTGCTACTCCTTCTCACTCTCCAACCAAGCACCACTCTGATGAGTCCTGACCATGCATTTCCTCTATCCCTCTCCTGTCCAGGACTGCTGTTGGATGTTGCCAAAGTCATTTCTCTTCCCAGCTGAACCCTCTCCTCGCAGGACAGGGTCTCCAGGCCAACTGCCTCAATGCCCTTCCCTTACATCTAAAAGAGATTAAGATCACTTAAGTTATTGCATTGCAAATACAGAAATTCTGAATTATTTGTCTAATCAGGGCTGCAGACATAGCACACTTTTCAGATTTCACTGGTGGCACATAGTAGTATTAAAATACAGACTTCCATTTTATTACCATGCTTTAATATCAAAGCATTCAGTGAATAGGACGAGAGACCCCTTTATTACTCTCCAGGACCATAAAAAGTCTTCCAGCAGGAGGTGGATGTGTGTAAATTGTTTCTAGGGAAGTGACGTTTAAGTATTAGATAAGAAACACCATGAATATGTATGATTATGATGGATAAACCCCCTGTTGTAAAGTCTCACCTCATACACAAAATGAGGAGAGTTTGATCCTCTGTGTGTCCTGCACAGATAAAGAATGCCTGCTTTCTAATCCTTCAAATTGAGTTAGAAAGTTTATTCTGGCCATTTTCAGTATCTCCATGAATTAATTTCAGTACTAAGGCAGTTGATTAGCTAAATTTCTCCAGCAGCTTTGATACATGCCCATTTTTACACAGAATTGAGTGTAGGGCATTGTCTAAAATACACCACTTCTGAAAAGCCAATGGCACAAATAGCCAGCTGATACTGATGACTCACCAATATAAGCACTCACTAAGAACAGCTGAAGTGTCTAATGCCCTCAGTTTTTCCCTTGCTGATAACCAAGACGTTCCACCTTTTAGCAGAGATGGCTTAGCTGCACATGTCAGCCACCAAAGTTTACAGCACCATGTGCAAACTGGTTTTCAAACTGGCACCTCCAGCTTGCTGCAACCTCTCGGGAACCAAGGAAGTAGCAGGTGTGTGTGAAAAAGATGACATTAAAATTCTTGTAACTGGTGTAAAACCAGTTGTGGTCCACTACACTCTTTCCCAAGAACTGTATAGAAGACATTTGCCTTAAGAATGAATTTGTAAAAGCATTTTGCCCCTTATTGACTCATGTTTCCTGAAATCTCACCCCATCCTTTCCTGCTGCTGATTTAATTAGGCTGTCCTTTTCATATCAGGGAGTAACATAATCAAAGCCATGCTAAATAGGCAATCTCACAAGGGAAAACAAATGTCAGAAGCATCACTAATTGTTATATAGGAGTATTTGAGAGGTACAAGAGGTTTCTACAGACGGCTGAGTTTAATTCCATAAGCACTTACCCAGTTTGTTCCTGACCAGGCAGGAAATGGGTAAGCCACATTTGTCCTTACTGCCTTTTGAGAAAGGGAATGCAGAGATCTAGGATAAGGCAGAAGGCCAGTTACTCCTCCTGTCAATTCCTGTTACTAAGTGAGCTTGCTTTAAGAATAAAGTTAATCCACGAGCTACCATTTGACTTTTATTAATTTGATTAACTGCAACACCAGAGAAGGAGACAAGCAGCAATTAAAGTCTGAGCTTTTCCAAATTCTCTGCACAGCTACAGATACTGTCCTCTCTGGTGTTTGCTTTGAAATCCTGGAAAACACACTTCATAAAAAAACCTCTTTGTATGCCCAGGCACATCCAAACTTTCCACTTGTTCTCACACATTGGACACCAGTACTGTTCTCATTTGGAAAAGGATACCAGGACTGGAAAAGGAAATGAGGTCTTGTAGTACCTTTCAGTGTTCAGACTTCAGTCTCTCATATACATGTGTTAATATTATTATTTTATGCTTTATATGCTTTAATGGAACCATAATCATGCATGACACTTTACAAGTCTACTTAGGCAGAAGTCCTGGCATCTTTTTATTTTTATATTTATCTTCAATAAGAAAAATACAAACATTTTGAGCCAGCTCATCTAATCTAATTTTGCCTTGGTATATCCATGTTTCTTATGTCCTTCGCCCCTTGTGTCCTGTGATTCACAATTCCAGACGATTCTGATCTTGCCTATTAGCCATCTTCTGCAGCTGCTGCCTTCTCCATTCTCTGGAAGTATGTCATGCTGTAGGAATACTTGCTCTGGAAAGGTAGAAGGTACTAGCAGCCAGTGGCTGTGCTGGACATTTCTGCTCCTATATGGTTTACCATTTGAGAGTGGGGTAAGGGAAGAAATGTACCCATGGGATGAGCAGAAAAAACTCCTGGCAGTATTATTTCATTTTCTGGTTGCTATCACATTGTACTGTTAGCAGCAAACTGCAACTGCCAGCTGAAGCACTGGGGAAAGCTCTTCTACTGCTGTCTCTGGCACGAGCCACACGTGTTTACCAGCAAAGCAGGTACAGCTGTGTGGTTTTGGGGATGGCTCAGAGAGAAAATTTGTTCACATTCTGTTGAACTGATTCTGTATAATGCTGTGGAATGCCCTGCTCTGCACAGCCCAACATGGTTTACCCCTAACAAAGTGCACGTGTTCGTCATGTTGTTCCAACTTTTTGTGTCCTGATTCTAATAATAAATAAAGTGTATTTACTTTTCCGTGCACTGAGGTTGCTTCTACTAATTGATGTTCTGAAAACTACACATGGAGACACATGGAGCTCTCCACTGCTTCTAGTTCTCTGAAGGTTGTGTGACTGATCTTAAGGAGCACCTGACTTTGTGAATGGAAATTGCAGTCAGTCCAGTGCTGGGTCACCTGCTAGGGCTCAGTGAAGGGAATCCTGCTGCAACTGAGCTTGGCAAAATTGGCTGCTGCTGAGGGTTGTGATATAGAGCCATGACAACAGACAGGAGGGGGTTGATCTGTTTTAGATATCAAGTCAGCATTTGCTGTGTATATGTATATATTTGAGAGACATGTATATCTGTAAGTAGTGCTGTACTTACAGACAAGAATTTAGTTTGTGGCTGAACTAAGCAGTCCTTAAGAAATACTCAATCATTCTGCAATATGCAGGCTACTCATAGTAGGGAAAAGACCAGGAGGCCAGTCTCAGGAAAGTTAAAGGTGGGCATGAAGGCACTGCTCAGTAAAGCTGACTCTTTGTTAGGGGCAACAAAGAGAATACAGGAATCCTCTCTTACATTAAAAAAATCAGGCTACTTTTTATAATTATTGTATTATTTTACTAAGATTATACTTTTCAGACCTTGTTTAATTCCCTATAAAGGAAAGCCAGCTGCTGGAACAAAGTAGGCTCTTGCTGTATATCATTGTGGTTTCATGGAGAAGAGTGAAAGAAACAATCAAGAATGACACCTGCATGTGAAATTACTAAGTGACTTAAATCCCAGTGATCTGTCACTTTGTTAAATCTCTGCTGGCACCAGCAAATTGCAACTTCCTCTTTCAAAAAAACCCAAAAAAACAAAAAACAAAAAAAAAAAACCAAAAAACCCCCAAAAAACCAAAATCAAAAACAAACAAAAAAACCCAAAAAACCAAACAAAAAAACAAAAACAAAAACAAAAACAAAAACAAAAACAAAAACAACCCCCCAAAAAAACCAAAAAAAGAGATACCATTCAGGTGCCAGAGAAATAGCTAGCCACAAAATGCTCAGTGTAATAGCTAATGAACGTTTTACAACTGCTCTTACATCTGAGTTCTATGATTTTTTTTTTTTTTTTTTAAACCAAACAGCTAGCAGATTATTGGAAATGATTCACCATCCCTGGAGGAGTTTAAAAGACATGTAGATGTAGTCTTGGGGACATGGTTTAGTCAAGGACCTGGCAATGTTAGGTTAGTGGTTGGATGATCTTAAAGATGTTTTCCAACCCCAACCATTCTACTATTTTGTGATTCTGTGACTGAACTGTAGAGTATCTAAACATTGACTACAAGGCTGAGAGTGGGCCAGGTAATGGCCCCTGAAGGCCACTGGATATTGCTTTTAGCTGCAAATTCTGTCCTTTTCTGTCAACGGAGGGTGCAGAAGTCACTGATTTTGCAGTTGGTATAAGTGATCAGGAATGTCACGATAATACTCAAGCTTGATCCATCCTAGGGAATGCAGTTTTGCAAGAGTCCCTTCTACATCCTCACACCACAGTCTGGTCAGCCTTGTGGAGAAAAGGAAGCCAGTAGGTAGGAGCTGGAGTAGCACCATCCTTGGCAAAGCAGGAGAGCCAAAGTGAGATGGGCAATCTCACAGCCACGAGAACTACAGATGAAAAAGTAGTAGTAAAAAGTAGCCTTTCCACATGCATCCATGTAAGGGAGTTTCTTGGAATAAGTCCAAGCTACAGCACCTTGCTTCACTAGCAAGAGACAGGAACCACCAGAAGAGAAGACCTTGCAAGGCAAAGCTGAGTGTTAGAATTCCCCAGATGTTCTGCTAGAGATGAGCAGTTAGGAAATGAACTCAGGAAGAAGAAGGAAGAAATATTACCATAGTTTGGGTTTTGGGGATCAATATTCAAGGTTTTGGTTCCTGGACAACCCACAGAACTGCTAAAGATTCAGGCATTTTAGTGAATATTTCAGCTACTTAGGTGAGAACAAAAACAAATGCTTCAATTAAAGTTGTCCTGTGAGTGTCCAGTTACGGAGGGTTAGTTATATCTAGATGAAAAAACAGCCTTTGCTGTTCGACATGAAAAGATGAGTTTAAATAAATACAGACACCTGGTGTTACTCTTGGGGTGTCCTGTGCAGGGTCAGGACTGGATTCCATGATCTTTGTGGGTCCCTTCCAACTCACCATATGCTGTGATTCTGTGAAATACAGAATAGGGATTACTTGCAAAAATGTAGTCTAAATATTAATTCCAACACAAGTATATTTTTCATTTTAAAAGGGATTCACAGTACTCTGAAACAAGATGTACTACAGCAGGCAGTTATACAATGATTACCAATGTAACTCTGGTTTGTAAATTGCAAAGTTTTCCCATGAAGACAAAATTCCAGGAAAATCTAGATGGTCACAGGATAGAGTAGAAGGACAGTATATATTTTGAACTGGAGAGGTTTATCATTTACTCTGCCTAAAGCTAGAGTTAGGATTTGGTTTAGGGCCAGAGAAATCAAAGATCTCAGAGCTGAAGTGCCAGAAACTTCTTGCTCAGCCCAAAGACCTGGGATGGTAGCTGGGCTCAGGAAAAGCTGTAACTCAGTACACATCTGGAATCATGAACAGGTCTTATCCCCTGCAAAAATACCTAGTTTAAAGTCAGGGTCTGGGTTAGTTATCTGAAGACCACATTGGAGCAGTGTCCTACCAGCCAAAGTAAACTGTTCTTTCTAATATAGACTACCTGTATTCTGCTGCAAATTTTAGCTCTGAAAATGGATAAGTATCTTTTTTCTCAAAAAGCATTCAAGTGCCATTATCCTCTTTAGACATTGCAGAATGAATCAGGTAAGAGAAGAAATTGTAAACAAAAATTTGTAATCCAGAAATAACAAAACACCACGGACAGTAATTTGTACCAGATGCTACAGTATAGATCTAAAAGTAAACATAATTAGGCCTATAACATCAAATATAAACAAATTAACATCACTTGATTGCTTTGAAATAAGTAACTGTCTTATTGTCATGAACAAAAGCCACTGACAACTGCAGAAAACCTTTTATATCGATGGTGTCCCTTTTGTTTATTGCTTCTGTGCCTGTTATAATACACTTCTAAGATTTCTTTGGGATATCAGCTGCAGAAGAAGCAGGGGAATGCCCAGCTGTTCAAAAGCTATTTCATGATACAGAGGACTGCACAATGAAAAAAATTAGGGTTGCCATGGTAAAATATTATTTGTGTACAAATAAATGCCCTGCAGACAGTTTCTCCCTCAGATGACATTACTTTTGCAGAACTTTGTAGAAAACAGAGGACAAAGCCAAATATGACGATATGTGCAGAGATGGAAAACGGGGGGAGAAAAAAGGAAGTGAGACAAGAAAAGGAAGATTTATTCAGTGCTGTTGAAAATCATTAGTGCCTGGATTTTTGAATTCAGTGAAGTGGACCTGCATGTGCCTTATCTCACTATAAAGTAGCTTTCCAAGGGCTTCTTGAGACTGAAATAGGGTAATGAACCCCCCCTGTCAGGGGCAGAATTTCTGCCCAAAAAAGTAGCAAAATCCTGCAAAGAAGGGTTGTCCTCTTTAAGAGAGATCTCCTGTCACAGGATTAGTTGAGCTGTGTCAGGATCTTTTCTGTCTCCTGAGTCAGCAAAGAACTAGCCAGACACCATGTCAGCATTGTATCCTTGGGGTTTGAAGTCCTACAGCTGAAAGTTACTGCACTCACCTGGCTGTTGGGCTGGAATTTTGTGTGGCTTGAAGTCATGCAGCACTCCACCTCTTAGCTGGGTATCTCCTCCTGCCTGTGTCAGACCTTTCTCTTTGCCAGCACTGGAACCATCTCTTTTGTTGAAACATGCTGAATAGAGCAAGGATATGTACATGTGTACATAAATGAAAGACATGCTCACAGCAATAGCAGTCCCAGTTGCAACATCAAACAGGAAGTGTATGAGATTTAAGAAAACAAAAACAAAAACAAAAACAAAAAAACCCAACCAACCAACCAACCACCACAAAAACAAGAAAGCTGACATACATATGGCATTTTTGCCTGAAGGAACTATGGCTGCAGTTGTACAAATTCATAACAAAGTGAAGAATACTCTTTACTTTACAACAACTGCAAAGGAAATCAGGATGCTCATTCAACACTAGAGATTGATGAGTATCACAAGAAGTATAGCTTCACTTTTACAACCATCCAAAGAGGCAGCTCCAGCTGCTCATCGTTTTTCTATTTGATATATAGCATAAATATATGGGCCACGAGATAAATACATAGTTAAAGCTGTACAGGCAGGTATTGCCACAGGGTACCCCAGCCCACTCATGTTAAATGCCAGCATTTCAACAGATTACATGCAACAAAGAAAAATCTCTGCAATGTATTGCTTACTTTGATTACAGGTCATAACTTGTTAGCTACCGAGTGAAAAACCTGCTGTGTTCCTTCATAGTCAACTGATCTGACTTTCACCTTGTTTCATGGGCAAAACTGGCCTTTTTTTCCCCTGCTACAGCAATTTGTTCTTATCTGTAAATGTTATGGTACTCAAGCAGTTGTTGAAAATGATCAGTGTAGCATTTATTACAATGAGAAAGGAAATGGCTGGAATAAGAAAGGAGAGAGATGAACACCATGGTTGTTTATTGTTTGGGATCATCCATTTCATTCCTCAGCAAGAGGGCAGCATGCTAATAAGCTCAGATATTTATATATTTAGTGTTGTTTAAACAGTTAAGACCCAGCTGGCATTTCATATCCCAGTTTTATACTTCCTGGTTTGCCCTGCAGTTGGTATGAGCAGAGTGCAGCTTCTCAAACTGAAATGTTATGTAGCCCAAATTAAGGGAGTATAGGACCCAAATAATGAACATAAAAAATGCAAATCTGGGGCAAGAAAAAATCCCTGTATATTCTTTTCATTAGAAGCCAATTTTCATGAAAGAGAGAGCATCACTTTGTCATTCCTGATTGCTTTCCAACCAAAAAACCTTGCCAATCTGACAATCTGCAAGGACAAAAATGTCTTCCACAGGTTAAAATATTTGTTCCCTAGGAATTATTAGGGACTGTTGGATATTATGAATGCTTCCAGATTGATAGAAGGAATGAGTGACTCACACTGATCATCTCTAAAGAAAAAAACTAAATCTAGAAACTTTAGAAGTTCTACTTCCTGTTTTTAAAGCTAAACAGATGAGGTTATTTCTTCTAAAGTTTTTTACTTAGACAAAAAAAGAAAAGCCAAAATTACACCCCTTCTTGTGGTTGTGGTTTTGCCCTGTCAGCTGATCTGATCAATGTCTCTCACAATCTGTGTGTGCACCCTGGCCACCTCACACCAGATAAACTGTCAGATGACCCACTCGTGGTCTTTGCACCAAAGGCTGCACATGATGGTAAACAAGCAAATTTCATTTGTCAACAAAGCTACAATTTTGTGGCTTTCTTGCAGCCATGTAGAGGCAAAAGCAGTGAGTGAGGATTACAGTATATGGCAAGGTCCAAGGGGGGAAATGACTAATAATTAATGACACTGGATATGAGGTTTCCACAACAATGCGCTGTCATGGACTGGGTCCTATGACTGACTTACACAATACATGTATATGTTTTTGAGTTGTGTTCCCTTCTGGTTAGGAATACTCCAATTTTAGTTCTATCATCATGGCAAGATGGGTTTAATAACTAGCAAGCTGCCAGATCTCCTGTTTCCATCAGCTTCTAGACATTGATTGTTACTTGTTCTGAGACATGAGGGAGTGCCTAAACTGGTTTTGTCCAAGGTGAATTCTCACAGAGAGGTTTATGATTATATTGTGCCAATATCTATAGCCACCTAGGGAACAAACCAGAATAAGGGTTGAGGTGCTCACTTACAGGAATTGGTCCAGGGCAGGGCTCCCACACAGATTTACATCTGCCACCGTGACATAGCAACAACTTCATCAGCTTCCTCAGACTGACTGGGCCACTGCTCATCACTGTTCCACCTCCCCCCAGCACTGGGCTACTCACTTCTTTGTCCAGACCTAGCCTTATGAGAAGGGAGACATGGGCATTGTCAACACATCATCTCCTCATTAACTTTGTATTGATCTCCTTCATACTTGGCTGATGGTCTGGAGGTCACCACCCCAACTGACAGCTTGTCAATAATAGTATTAATTGATGGTGCCCATTAGTCCCAGTTATAGGACAGCTGACACTTAGCTCACCTTCTGCACAGCTGTGAAGCCATAGGCTGAAAGGGCCACAGAAGAGTATGGGAGAATAAATAGGAGCATGTTCTGCTGCTATTTGTATGGCATTGTGCATAACAGGCTAAAGAAATCTGATGTTCCTATATTTTTAAAGAAAGAATGCTTTCAAATTGGTTTGTCAGCTGGGATTCCTCCCTGTAATTTCTCTATGAATAAGCTTTTCTAAAATTTACCATGAAATGTGTTTTGGAATCTATTTTTATCACAGATCCACATCACAGAATCTCAGAGGTTGGCAGGAATCTCTGGAAGTCACTTAGTCAAAACTCCTGCTCAAGCAGTATCAGCTACAACATGTTGACCAGGACTGTTGTTCAACTGGGTTTCTAATGTCTCTAAGAATGGAGACTCCATCACCTGCCTAAGACACTGGATGCACTGTTTAATTGTCCAAATACTAATTTTTTTTTTTTCTCTTTAAGTAGAATTTCCTATATTTCTCTGTGTCTCTTATTCTGTCACTGAGCACCATTAGAAGAGTCTGGCTTTATCTTCTTTATGCCGCTCATCAGGTACTTGTACACACTGAACTACACTGTCTTGTGGTAACCACAGTCATGGCTCCTCCCAACATTCACATTTCCAACCACTTTTTTCTGTAAAATTAACTGAAACAACAGAACTTCTTTGGCTTTTCAGTCACTGATGTCAGGAAATCATCATCAGTGGAGTCCAGAAAACTCCCGAATTACTTGTGCTCTACTGCATTAACGCTGCAGCAGATAGAGTTGAAAAGCTGAAGAGCCCCCTGAGGGCCAGGGCAAGTGAAAGTGAAGTTTCTTTCAGCTGTCTGAAGACCTTATCTGAAGATCTTCAGATTTTCTCTGAAGCACATCTTCTTTTTCTAAGCATGTCTTCTATAGAAGACACCTTTCTCTACACCCCTCATATGCACCTGCCATTCCAAGATTGTGCTCCATGCACTCCTGCTGCTCCTTTGTATGAAGGGCAGCTCCATTTCCTCAGTCTCCCAGCCTGTCCTTCCTAATGAGTCTGTTTCCATCCATCTCAGCATTCCAGACATGTGAGTCTGTTTCCACTCATCACAGTACACCAAGATAAGTGCAGTGAGACTGTTACCCTGCAAACGCACATAGACCTCCAATTCCAGCTACTCCCCAAGTTTGCTCCCCAAGCTACAATAGATAATTAAATGGCAATGGGTGCTTGCAACTTAAATTATGAATTCCAAAAGAGAGGGTGAAAAAAATAATCTCATTTTAACCACTATTTCATCTTCTGGTATACAGTCCTTTAGGAATAAAGTCCTTTCTGTAACCAAGAGACAAGAAGATGTGATCTTTTCTCCAGCTTAATCCAAAGACCTGTGGAATTACTAGGCTTTAGATGGAAACAACAAAGAATACAAGGGAATAACAGAACACTATAGCAAATTACTTATTTACTTTTCCCTAGTAACTCCTTTTGTGGAAATAATTTTGTTTAAGTTTTAAGTAACCCTGAAAGAATATGTTATGTCTGACTTCTGTTTTGGTGCCAGTCAGAAAAAGGTAGGGAGAAAGGAAATTCCATTGTGAGACAGCTCTAAGCCAAGGAAGAATTTCAGGACCTTGAGAACCTACTACAGTACTGCAAGCTGAGGTGCCCCAAAGTGATGGTGACATCGACACAATGACACTGGATCATGTCACAAACCTTTCCCATGTGGACTAGAGAGTTTATCACTTAAAGCAAAGGGATGAGCTGTGCTGCTTTTGGGAGGTGGAAGAAACAGCACTCATCTTTGTTCACCAGGCATTTCAAACACCTCTGTGGTGTTATCACATATTGGTCAGTGATTTCAAGGTCATGAGATTGCAAGGAGCAGGCAGAGTGAAAGAAAACTGTTAGAAAAAGGGAGGAATACAAAATAGTAGGATGGGCAGGGAGGTCTAACCTCTACAGGTCAGCAGAACCAGAAGAAGATGAGACTGACAGCAAGAACAAAGACATCCAAGCATGTATTGCAGCTGTTTTTCATGACTTATAATCACAGGTATATATAATCCCTTGTTCTATCAGCTGGCAAATTGTGCTATTTGCAAAAAAACCCAGACTGGCTTTTGAACAAATATGAAAATTACATTCTTTCTGTTGTAATGGAAAATTTTAAGCTTGCAAAAGAAACTACTGCCACAACAGCAGCAACTGTGAGCAAAAGCAGATGGAGAATAATGCTGAATGGCAAGTTTCTTTCATACAACCACCGGAAGTTAAACTGTCTTACATGACCATAGGGACCATTTAACAATGCCCAGTTTTGAAGATCAATAGATCCTCAGGTTTTTTTGTTATTTAGTAACTTCCTTTTTACAACTGCTTAATCCATACAAGATTTGCAATCAACTCACCTGACAATTCTTTATATTTTATTTTATTTTATTTTATTTTAATTTTTTCTTTAGTTTAGTTTATTGGTTTATTTAGTTTATTTAATTTATTATATTCTTTAGTTTATTTGCTATTGTTTGCTATTTGACCTCTGTGTTTTTCACTTGAAAACTTGTCTTACCTATTTCATAATACATTATGATACTGCATCAAAATTTTAAATGGCAGTTACGGATACCTCCATAATGTAAAAATCAGTTTGTAAAACAAAACATGAGTGATTTGAACTCCATTTAATTGGAGACTCTAGGAAAGGCATGCACAGAATGACAGAACCATAGACTGACTGAGGCTGAAAGGGACTTCTGTTGGCCATCTGGTCCAACCTCCTGCTCAGTCAGGGACACAAAGAGTCAGGTGCTGAGGACCATGTCCAGATGACTTCTGAATATCTTCAGGGATGGCGTGTCCAGAGCCTCCCTGAGCAACCTGTGCCAATGCTTTTTCACAGTGAGAAGGCGGTTTCCTGCTGTTTGTAGGGAATTGTCTGTGTTTCAGTGTGTGCTCATCTCTTCTGGCTCTGTCACTGGGTTTGTGTGGAAAGAGTCTGGCTCCCTCCTCTGTGTGCACTCCCTTCAGGTACTTGCACACCTTAATAAGCTCCCCCCTGAGCCTTCTTGGAGCTCCAGGCTGAACAGCCCCAGGTCTCTCAGACTCTCCTCAAAGGAATCATACAGTACACAGGGACTGAAAACATAACATACGGCCTGTTTTTATATCAAGCTCAGAAATCACTGTATTTTCATCCCTAAAATGAGATGTTCTATCCAAGGCTTGACTGCATGTGATTTCCTACTATATTATGAGCTTTCTGAATTTGTTAGTAAGTATATTAAAGAAAAGACAGCAGTAGGTATTCACCAAGCAGTAGGCACAAGTAAACACTTACAGATTTTGGTTGTAATAAGTATCGAATTGGTAGAAATAAAGTATCAGTATCAAAAATTACGGAGTGTGTTAAAATAAAAAGGAGCCATGTTTAAAGGTATAATGCCACACGATGCTGACAAGTCTGTGGTCAACTGAAAAAGATTATGGCCAGCTCAGTACTTGGCATGGATGTAATAGCAATAATGCGAAATGGTAATTAAAATCTACAGTGTGTATGTAAAGTGAGAGGATTTCTACTGAGATGAGTTGTCCCAGTTTGAAGAAGCCAGAAATTTTATGGAAAAGCCATGTGAAAATCTGTGCCAAAAAGGTATGCCATGATCAACAAAGTCTTCCTACGTGGAATCCCCTGATTCAGTCCTGCCAGGAGTTTTCCATAATTGGTGCAGACAGCTTCACACAAAACATGAGAGTGAAAGCAGCAGCTACTGCTTTCTGCAGACCTGTGAGGAAATGTGGTACCTATCAGAAAATAATAAAACTTTCGTATGAAAGAGATTATTCAGAAAAAAAATACATTGAATTATTCATTGAAATAATTTGTGCATAAGAACCACCTGTGTTGGTTTTCTTCAAGTAAAGAAATTCCCAAACACCACCAAAAGTGGAGAATTCTGTGAGCAGAAGAACTGAAAACATCTGGTTTTAAAGACAAACATATAATAAATTATTCTTTTTTGTGTAATTATACATATCATTTATATCATAATTCTAATATTTCATATCAATTATATCATAATTCTAATCCCCAGTATGTTCACAAAAACAAGAGAAAGGCTCCCCAAGCAAGAGGAACTACATTTCATAAGGACATCCAATTTAAGACGGAATTACAAGTTTGGTGCTGTAAAACAGCTGGTGACCATCAGGCCTGTTGAATTCAGACCACAAACTCATTAGAGCAGGAACTGCTTCTTTGTTCATGGCTGGTGTCTTATTTCTTAATTGGCAGTGTTATTGCAAAACAAGAGTAGAAAGAAAAGCTCTAATTTTTGCTAATTCAAACCAGAAGTAGTATGACATCAGTTTGTTAGTGTTGGAAGCTAAATTTTGACATGCATAAACAAAAGCCCTATTACACTATGTCAAGCACTAGAGAGTCCAATCATGTTTGACTTTGCTATGGTCACGCACTCTGTTCAATACCAACATTTTACACAATCACCTGCTTTTAAAAATATAATTAATCCTTCATGTTTCCCTTGTAGATTTCAATGACGATTCAGAATCTCTTGATGAAAATAGAAGTGGAAAACACCAGTGTTGGAAAAAACAGTACTTCTGAAATGCTGGCACAGGCAGAATTTAATACTCAGCTTACTTCAACCTGTCTCATAGTGATGTATTTCCCTGGTCTTGTTTGTAATACTCTCCAAATATTATTAACTAAGTCTTTCCACTGACAGTTCTTGTGTGCCAAAACAACAGACTGAATTTTGAAAATAGAAAAAGACTGTAGTAAAAAGCCAGAGAATAATAAAATATTGATATTTATTAATTTCCATAATAGACAAGAGGAGGAAAAAGTAAAAAGTGAAAGAAAACAGTATCAGACATTGCTTTCAAGAAACTGTATGTAATGACTCAATTGTGCTCCGACTGAAGGAAGAAAAAGACTTTCACTTGATATTAATGGAAATAGGCAAAAATTTTCAGTCACCTAGAGATGCTGCAAACCGAAAAGATGTGTATCCTTGAACACCACACTGTTAAACAAAGAGAAACAAAAAAAATATTACATTTTATTTTACTTTGTTCAATGTTCTTTGGCCACAGAAATAGAAAGGTAATCTCAACAGCAGCAAAAAGGTAGAGCATCCAAACACAATATTAAAGGTATTTATTAAGCCTTTTCTCTGGTTATGAAAGGTTATGAAAGGCATCTTACCTCAGCTCATCCAGTACATCACAGTGGAGGGAAACTTTTTAATATTAATCAGTGTATAAATAGGTTATTTTCTTTGCCCCTGTGTGCATTTTTTTTCTAAATACGTTTGAGATTCAAATTTTATAATATATTTTAAACTTCCCAGAACGCTATATTTAACATTCTGCTCCTTTCTCTTGCCCACAGTATGTATATTGCTGTTCAAATACCAGTTCAGCTGTAGGCAAAACAGCTGCTAGCTCACTGGAGGCAAACTTAAACCCATTTCTTGTTCCTTTGCACCATGACTTGTTTCTTTTCTCCATGGCTGAAAGGTGCATGTAAGAGGCCATGAGTCAAATCCTAATCTCATCCAATCAGGCATAAAAGTCAACAAGCACCCATGAAATCAAGGCAGGAAGAATAACATGCAAAAGAAGCCAAGTATTTTAGGCAGGAGAAGTAATCTGTCTGAAAAACAGCCTTGCACACTTTTTCCTTTTCAAACAGTTTGTACACAGCTGTGACAGTTATTTACCATTTCTGTCCCTGCTTGTCCTCAGGCAAAGATTTGTTGGTACAAAAAACCTCTGCCCCCCTTCACCTTCACCAGCTGTAATTGTGGACCTATAGCCACCCCACTGCATCCAACTGGTTCCTTGGCAAACTTTCCTTCCTCTTAGGAATGGTGTCCCAAAGACCAAGTTCTGATTTGCACTTGACAAGCATATCTGTGTTAAAAGAATTTGTAGCATGTTCACAACTGAGGGCAACTTGCATTTGAAGCCAATGACTACATACACAGCTTCAGACATATCTTGGGTTTTGAAAGCCTTTTATGCTAACCCCAGAACAATTGTCAGCATTTATAATGGTGATTTCTGACATGCCACTGGGGATTGTTTCATAATCAGAAAGAGAAGAAAAAGAACCACAAAAGTAAAAGTTCTGCCAGAAAAGTAGACTGAAGCAGGCAGATGGTTCATATTAACTGAAAGGGCATCCAGATTTGTGATTTTCTTTTTCCTTAACAGCAATATCAACAAACAAACTCAGAAAGCTCATAATATTTCTTTAATTAACTGTTCTAACACTTAGTCTCTTTGTATTCCTTAGGTGACCATCAGCACCATCAGCTTCATCTCCCATACAGGCAGGGTAATTTGGGATAAGTGGAGATCTCACCCTGCTATGAAGACTTTTTAGAGGCAATTTGTGCACAAAACCAAAAGGCATACTGAAAACCCTGCCATACAGTATTAATGAAACATCATGCTACTGATATATTTTGCCTGTCCTGGCACAGGGCATGCAGAAGGCAGAGACCTCCTGGGACTGCACGTGGTGAGAGAAGCCACACACGATGCAATGTGTATTTGTGGTGCCTGTTTGTAAACATCTGTGTGTTGAAACACCCAGACAGATCTGCCCCAGTTACCCTTGCCCCACCTCAGAGACACCAGCACAAGTACATCCTGAGTGATGACCCATAGGAAAAGGTCCTTTAGCAAAGCAATCATTACAGAAAATTGTCTGCTTACTCCCATGCATTCTCCAGTGGCAAAGAAAATTATGTCAAAGAAGCTCATCTATGTGCTTTTTTTTTCTCCTATACTAGTCCATTCTGCAACTGGGTCCCCAAGAGGCGTGGTGCTCAAGTTTCCACTCAAAACCTAAAATTTGTGGCCACTAGACTATTATCTACAGGCTTGGGAGCCATCTGTCTTTCTTCTTGGGTGGCTTCCACAGTTGTATACTATAATCAGGATCAATTATGTTTTTATTTCTGACAAAGAACAGCCACTTCTCATGGTTTACTCCACCTCTTCAGACAGTGATTGAGACAATTCTGATTCCTGTCTCCCAAACAAAAGAGGAATTCTTACAAAACAAATAGGAGAACATTTAGCAGACAGGATTTATTGCAAATAGTACTTCTTCTAAACAGCAGGTCTCAACATGGGCAAAATTTTTCATTAGAAAGTTACTACTAGGTCATGAGAAACCCTTTGAAAATATTAGTGCAGCCTCTGTAAAAATCTTATGAAACATCTGAAGCTGACACTTAGCACTAGGCAAAAAAAAAAAAAAGTACATAGATGAGCTCCTCCTGAGTTTCCTCAACAAAATCTGACTTATCAACATGCACAAAAACACAGGTCCATGTTGAAAAACCCTTGGCTGTAAGAACACCTCACCCTTGTAAATAATGGCTCCAGCAAAACAGAGGCAGCCAGGCTACACCACTCCTTTTTCATGGTAGTCACCAGAAGAGAGATTACAGCCCTATTGTACTAATTGACACAGCTGTTCAGAATATCAGGTATCAGCATTTTGAAAGTTTTATTTGTCATTACTGCCAGATGTCAAAGGAATTATTAACCTAGATGCTAGTGGTATCTGAGATGCCTGCAGCAAGGTTATGGTGACCAGTACAACAGTCTCAGTTCACATTCCTGTGGTCTGGGATTTCAGATGAGTCCTATTAGCAGATAATTCATACATTTAGTAAGTGTTTGTTTGTTTCTAATTGTACTTGAAGGTCCAGCAAATAGACCATAACTACAAGACCTTTAAAAGCTCAGGCATGACCCAGTAAACCTTTAGAACAATGAAAAGGCCTTTACAGACGTATCACACTTTAAACTGAAAAAATATGTTTAAGGCTTGCTACTTTGTTCTAGTTTCCCCAGCAAATAAAAACCTATTCTTCAGTTGTTTTAAAAAGAGGTTACTGAAGTAACAACCACTTTCCTTCAACACCTCTTGAATTAAGGGAAAAGAAATGAGGAAACCAAAGAGGCAGGAAGTAAATCTTTCGCTATTGATGTGATTTAGTCTGCACTTTTCATACTGTGTAAAAGCAATATGGCTTAATAACATTAGCATATCCTTTTGAGAGAAAACTTTTGTTTTTAAACTTTCTAGAGTAAAAAGTAACAGCAGGATGGGGATTTGCTATCCCCAAGATTCCCAGATCGCAAAAACTCAGTTTACGCAGAAAACGTGTTTTGCTGCTTACTCACCTCCTGCACCTGCATGGCTGCTTTGTTTTATGTGCCATTGCCATAAATATTTTAGTTGCAGTTATTGATGAAATGTGAAACAGGATGAGTCCAATGAAACAAAACAGAATGGGGAGAATGGACAAAGAGATGTCTTCGAAACCTTCCTTCTGCCTACATCTCTTCTGGAAGAGCTGCTCCTCCACTGGCTGTCAGCGTAACCAGGACTCAGGGATAGCCAGGCATAAAAACTTCTCTGCTAGTTGCAAAGAGTAGGGAACAGAGAAACAAGAGCAGTTGTAGCTTGAAGCATGTTTTGTGTCATCTTACCTGTGTTTAGATTGGCTAAAATGCAATTACTACTTCCTAGTTTTGTAGAAATGGTTCCAGCTGCTCATGTTAATTAGCACAAGAGAGCAAAATAAGTGCCAAGAGAGATTATGAGCACTCGTTTCTACAGTGGATTTTCTTCAGTGAGTACTAAAAAATTTAGCTAGGATGTTGTGGATAATGCTGTGAGATCCCACATATGGTGGGATTTTTGGGGCTGTCCTGTGCAGAGCCAGGAGCTGGACTTTAATGATCCTGGTAGGTCCCTTCCAGCTCAGGATCGTCTATGATTCTATGAGTATTTGCTTGGAACATTTTTTTCCACTCTTCTAACTCAAGGGAAAAAAAATATAGTAAAATACACAACATGAAGGCCTAAAATGACAATTTATCCCTGATTCTTCAATCAAATGTAGAACTTGTTGTCCACATGCGAGTAGCTTGGATAAAATAGTAATTTCCTAACAGTGTTGTCATTACATGTATTTAGGAAGAAACAAAGCTAAATTGTAGTTAAAGAAAGCTTACAATTTTAGCAGTCCACTTCCTTTTTGCACTTACTTGGTCTCATTTAAAAATTCTTTTCTCAAACACCTCTTCAATAACTATGTTCTTCTGAACTTTTTCTCAGCTGAAACACAAAAATTCTTTGAGTTCATTGTGGAATCACTGAACATTTACAGTCAAATGTAGATTTTCTCTTCTGTTTTTTTTTTTTTTAAATCTCTGCACATTTGGGGCAGGGGAAGAAGAAAAGCAAAAAGAGTGTGAGAGGTCAGCATAAGTACTACAAATTTTAAATGATGACAACAGTGAATTTTTACTTTTAAGTGTCCAAATGACACCTAGAATTATTTTTTTTTTTATTTCTCCATGACTAAAATGAAAAATCAAGGCACAATTATTATTCTCTCACAGCAATAAATAGAGTCAACACCAGGATTCTGTTCTGAGGTACATTGGAAAGCAATGTCTAGGAGAAAGAAGCAAGCATAATTAGAACAATGTGTACCTAGCCCAAAATGCCTCAAAGTCTGAGAGGACCACACTAACACCATGCATATAAGAGACAACACCTTCAAAGACTGATTTATTTGTACAGCAGACCTCCCAGATAAATATCACAATATAAAATATAGTTTGTTGGTTGGTTGTTTGGAGTATTTTTTAGACTGTGGGAAGCTTAATACAGTTATCACCAGATGCTTGTGTGTTTGTATACCCAGGGTAGAACAGAACAGCATGTATTGCAGCATAATAAAAAAGCCTTAAATGTGAGTTGTACTGCACAAGCAACTATAAAAATGGTACTGTCTGTTTCTTAGGAATATGTATATTCACTTCTCAGCAAGTATTGTTCTTGTGCTCAACACATAATGTAAGAGTGCCCTTGGTTTTGTGCACTAGACTCACATGGCATCTGCTGCCTGACACAGAGCTCTAGCAATCCTCCTCCTACATATTTTGCACCATTTTTTGATGTCAGTGACAGACTTTGAGTTCTGGACAGGTAGATCAGAGTAGAAGGCATGGATCTGAACAATGCACTCGTGGGTCTCACTTTTCACTTGTTAAGTACCCTGTTACCAGCTTCACCTTCTCCACTCACCACTGAGAGGTTGCTCTATCCCAACACATATAATTTTAGGAAGCTACTTCAGCTGTCAGTTGCCTTTTCATTTTAGAATCATGGAATTATTTAGGCTGGAAAAAACTTTTCAAATCAACCTATTATTATAATTTTGTGCTTTGTTTGTCAAGTTACAGAGGATAGGAGTGGTCAGTAAACAGCTAAACTCCAGAAAAGCATGCTCTATGACAACAAAAAATACATTTATTGTCATGGCAATAGTAAGCTACCCGTATTGCAGCCTTGTTGACCAGAAAAGGATAAAGAAACTAAATAATTTACTGTGTTTACTAGATGAAAAATAATAAATATTTCAGGAAATTCAATGAAAATCAATCTCTTTAAGTAATCATTACTATAATTTATCAGCTTTAACATTGCTTAATTTTTATACCTATTACATACTAATTTATCATACCAGTTTGTACCATGAGTGATTTAATTGTCATTAATAAAACAGTAACTCAAAGAGAATAAACTGATATTCTGGCAAGAATATTCAGATGTGCTTAAGCTCTACATAAAAGAGAAATTAAACCTATGATGTAACAATGATAGGAAATTTTCAACTACAGTACCTTAAGGAACTTCATTAGGAAGGCTAAGAAAATTATATCCTAATCCTGTGCAATATATTCTCAAAAGTAGCATTCTATCTTTATGTCTCAACTTGATTTTCAAGACATACAGAAAAGATGAACCTGTAAACAAAATTCAGCTGAAACCAAATACACCAATGCAGAGAAGACTGAATTTCATGTTATTTTATAATCTTTCCCAAGCCTTTGCTGACTTTTCTGTTTCTTTTTGTTTAAACTTTTTCACTGAAGTCTGTCTAGATGACGAATATAGTTAGTAACTTAATTTCACCATTTAAATCCATAGTTACATATAGAAGGAATACCTGCTCCACATGTACAGTCATCAATGGGCCTAATCAGATACGGAAAGCAGATCCCAAGTGCTGTCCTAAACTATTTTAGCCAGGAATTTGTTACTTCTTTATTAGACTTCATGTGCCTGAAAACTTTCTTTTGACACCATAATCTATTATGTAACCCTCTACAAGTTAGCTTCCATTCTTCTAAATCCTCTATTAGTAAACTTATCTCAAGAAAGTGCTCATATGCTTAACAGTTTGTGGGTTTTTTCTGCAAAATTACCTGGTCTAACTAGTATGTTCTGTCTCCTATCCGTCCTTGTGAGGGGAAGAGGAGGGGCAGGCACTGATCTCTCCTCTGTAGTGACCAGTGACAGGGCCCAAGGGAATGGCCTGAAATTGTTTATTTGTTTCTAATTGCACTTGAAGCTCCAGCTAACAGACCATAACTACAAGACCTTTAAAAGCTAGGGACCTTTAAAAGTCAGGGAAGGTTTAAGTTGAAGATTAGGAAAAGGTTTTTTCACCCAGAGGGTGGCTTGGCACTGGAACAGACTCTCCAGGGAAGTGGTCACAGCACCAAGCCTAAGAGAGTTTGAAATCATTTGGACAATATTCTCAGGCACTGCGTGTGACTCTTGGGGTATCTTGTGCAGGGCCAGGAGTTGGACTCAATGATCCTGATAGGCCCCTTTCAATTCAGCACATTCTGTGATTTAATGATTTATTGGAGAGCCATTGATTTTAAGGAAAAAAACAAAACCATAACTGAAACCCTTCAGATATCTTAGCCTTTTATCCCAACCCATATTGAAATCAAATGGCTAAGTAAGAGTCAGGCAGGTAACTTTCAGGCGTACCTGATTAGTTATGCTCTTTTTTTCCTGCTGCTCTATGTCACTGCTGAGCAAAGAGTATGTAAGAGCTGGCTCTTATTCATCTTTTTGTAAGAGAATAGTTTACAGGAACAAAAACATCAGCTGTCTCTCCTGGTGTGTTTGATTTGTTACTATTAATAGGAGTTTTGTTACTAGGATGCTCTCACAGAATTAGGTGCCTATCCTGTACTTGACATATACAATAGGCACGATGCAGACTCACCCTTACACTTGCACTTTCTCTTTTTCTGTGTTTGCAAAACAGACTTTAACCAGCTTAAACTTTACAAAATTATCAGAGAAGCAGGATACAGCCCTGAAAATGTAGTCTTTATCACAATATGAGCCTATTGCAAATGTAACAAAATATGAGTCATTGATGAATGCAGGAAAGGCTTATTACATAAGCCTCCAAAACAGCCTCTGTAAAACCCAAAATAGGTAAGAGTTTATTTTCTACGTATGCCTTAGGAAATACATGACAGTTCAAATTCCTTGGTTCCCTAAGATGGTAGTTTCTTCTTAAGAAGCACCTGGAGGTATACAACAGTTCAGTATTTCTCCATGTCGGCTTACCTAGACTTATTTTTGTCTACAACTGGGTATTATAGAGCAGTAGTTGCAAACTATTTCTAAATGTTTTGTTTAGACTCCATGAACTTGTCAACAGAAGCTTTTTGCACAGCTTAGCTTGACCTCTTGTTGATCTATGAAAATTAATGGATTGTTCAAACACTATTGGTTTTCCTTATCCACTAAAACTGCAAAAGAAGTATGCAAGTAAATAAGGATGAAGCACAAGGTGTTCCATCTATTATTGTGTGCATTCTTGGGCACAGTTTTTCTCCTCACCCAGTAGCAAATTATTTTAATAACTGGGCTAGATCTAAACCACAGAAAATACCATGTGAAAGACATATGCCATACACAGTTTTACTAAATACAACTACCACTGTGACTAATTCAACTATAAGAAATCCCAAACAAATGAATATTTTTTAATTTAAATAATATTTTTTAATACTTTTTAAATTTAAACATAAGATGTTTAAAATTAAATGCTACACTGGGTTTTTCTATGTTCATACACAATGGAAGCAAATGTTTGATATATGGACTATTTGATGGTAACTGGACAGACAATATCTTGGGGAAGGAGCAATTTTAAATGTTCTACTTAACAGGTTACACTGTTTTTGTGGAAATTTAAACCAGGTTTGGAAAAGCTCCAGTGACTTGACACAATCACATTTAGAATTCTCAAGGTTTCATATGAGTGCATTGCTACGTGGTGGCTTCATATACAAAGAACTGCAATGAAAACAAAAAGAAGAAAAGAACATTTGGAGTACTTTCACATCTCCAGACATATATTTAAAAAATTAGGTCCTACCTTATTATTAATGGCAGAATAATTTATTTTCCTTTCAGGAAAATAAGGTTTTCAATTGCAGAGAAAGAAACCAAATAATGAATAGCACAATGAATTTTTTATATGAAAATCCCCAATAAAACCTACAATTTGTAACTCAGAGTCGTCAGTGCTTGGGCCAGTGTCTCAAAATAAAACCTACAAATTGTAACTCAGAGTAGGCAGTTTCAGGGATGGGCACTATAGTTACTTTAATTCCGTAGAATTGAGCTTAAGCCATTTGTGTAATAAAACCATAAAAACACTGAGAAAATACCTTCCCAAAAAGTCCTGAGAAGACTTCATTTGCTGGGGACCAGATGAGAATTATCTTACTGTTTATCATCTTGACTCAACACTCTCCATTTGGTTCTGAGATGAGACAGTGAAAAAAAATGGGCAAAATTATGTGGCTTTGGTAACACATCTGGTTTTATGATGCTATACTGACTACAGCTGTAAAGAAAAAACCCAACAAACCAAACACTGTAAAAATAAAATAAGAAAAATCAAGACTACATAATTTCAGAAAAATGCATTCTGAAAATTCTTTCCTAATAAGCCAAGAATTGTGGCTGCCTGGAGCTGGAGAAACATTACAAGATATGATCTTGCTGGCCTTTACAGCTGGATGGGGTAATGCATACACCAGTATCCATTTAGGTAACAGAGACAGATTTTGTATTTTCTACAGTTTTCTGAAGTTTTCTAATGATCACAACTACCTTCGAATTATCAAGAACACGAAGTTTTGTCAACAGTCAAATAAGAACAACTGCTATGTCTGCAGATTCTCATTTAATAAGAACCATTTTATTTCTGTTGGCTTCAGTGAAATTTATCTCTGTTGGCTTCAGTGAAATGTGTACAAGCATTTGAAGACACTCTGTCAATATGTCAGAATACTTTAAAGACATAGCTGTCAATAACCGTATCAGACATTTATACCTCAAATTTAACCTGGTGGTCTAAATACAATATAAATGTCAAATGAATCTTAAAAGGATTTGGTATTTAACTGTGATATGAACGTATTAACCTCCTCAGTTCAGCTCCTACCCTTGAAATTCTAAAAAGAGATTTACAAGAAAGGCTGAAAATCGAAAAATGTAGACAGCTACAATGCTTATATGGGTCAGAGAAATGGGTGTAGTTACAGAAAAAGTGACTCTGGAATATGACTGAAGACAAGTTCTTACTCTTCATTAGAGTAAAACTCTTTGTTTCAGGTGGCACTAACACACATTGCCCACCACCTGTTTTACCAGAGTGAACTGCTTTATCCAAGAGTAGGCAACAGCGTGCATGTTTTCAACCCTGTCAGCCTTTTTTAAAGTCCTGTATTTTAAGTGCATTTCCAGAGATGACTGAAAACTGTCCTCCAACATTCGCCTACTGAAAAATTACAAAACAGGAGGACAAAGAAGAAAAATAAATCACACCTTTACATGTAAGATGTAACACAAAGTCATTAGTCATTGCATGTATTAAGTCATCTCTGCCAAGAGATGCACCAAAACACCTGATGGCTTACATCCAATTGTGGAGTTTGGCTATCCTCAGCTGTGTTTGCAACTAAAGATCAAAGGAGGAGAAAACCAAAAAAAGGAGTAAAATACATACACAGGCCCTCCCTCTGCTAGCTACACTGTGTCCTCTAGCATCTGATCTTTCATTTAAACAGCCCTTCTACATTCCACCTATGCTTTTCTAGGATAAATATCTGGAGGAATCAGTTTGGAAGTCAACATCCTTTTACTGCTTCATTTCTAATCGTGGAAGGCAAACTTGACATACTGACAATCAAGAGCAGAATAAAAAGCAATTCTGAACTATGTTGTGTTGAAATTTCTTACAATCTTCCCAAACATTTTTCTCTGCTATGAACATATTACACCATACACCATACTATAATGTTTTTTACCTGAAATAATAAAAAATAAAATAATGAATATTTTAAAGTGATCTGGATGACAGCCTGAGAAAACAGCTACAGAGTGTAAAAGACATTCTGTCAGTTTTTTTTTTTCAGAAAATCAATCACTATTAGTTTGAGATTCCAGACTTACTGCATTCCATCTGTTATGAAGAAATGTTTAAACAGTAAACAATTAATGATAGAAAACTGTTTACTGATAACAGTAAACAATTAATCAGAAAACTGATTTTTAGAGGTTCACAGTATTTCCTGCATTCAGGGAAGGTTGCTGCTGAAGACTTAATTATACAAATCTGTCACAAAATATCATTCTTCTTCCTTTCCACAGCCAAATAATGGTATAAAAATCTGCAAAGCAAATTAAGCAGTACCATGTTCAACATGCATTATCTCATTTACTATTTAAATAATTTTTCAACAGTCCCTCCTCTCAACTTCTCTATATATAGACAAAGCTTTTTATTTGAAAGACACAGATTACACTTTAACCATATTTGTATCATATAGTGTTATACATATTTTCAGGCCATATGCATTTTCTTCCCCATCAGGCCCCCTCCATCAGCATGGCTTTAGATCAGGGATTAAAGGCCTCTGTTGACCAGGGCAAAATCCTAAATATTAAGTCCTTCAAACATCGGATTGAAGGGGCTGTTCCAGTTCATCATGCTATAAATTATTTCAGAGGTCCAGTTCAGAATTCTGTATCACACACAGAGATAAATGGTCATTATGGTACCAGAAATAACACATTAAGTCCTCATTCCATTAGTGTGGACTTCTAGAAGTCTTAAATATAATTTCCATATGTTACATAATGATAATAGGCTGAAAATGGTGAGCTTGATAAGTGGTGATTCAAGTCTGCAAGGAAGCAAAAGAAAACTCTCATGGTTATCTTCTGGCACAGTGATACAAAATCTGGTGGAATTTTTATGGAAAATGCTGTAACATCTACTTCTAGAATTATTTTTTTTATTTTTATCACCTTTTCTGAAAAAAATCTATACATTCTTTACAAAGAATGCCAGAGCAATAGGCTGACAGAAACCTCACGAAGTTCAACCAGAAGTGCAGTCCCGCATGAGTGAGCAGCCCCTGGCACCAGTACATTCTGGAGGCTGCCCAGCTGGGAAGCAGCTTCACAGGAAGCACTGGGGGGTCCCCCAGACACCAGACTGACCATGGGCCAGCAGTCTGCCCTTGTGGCAAAAAATCCCATCAAGAGCATCCTGGGCTGCGTGAGAAGCAGTGCTGCTGGCAGGGGGACAGAAGTGATCCTGGCCCTTTACTCAGCTCTGGTGATACCACACCAGGGTCCTGGTCCAGTTCTGGGCTCCCCAGACACAAGAGACATGGACATACTGGAGAGAGTCTAGCAAGGGCTGCAGAGATGACGAAGGGATCGGAGAACTGCTCCTTTGAGGAGAGTCTGGGAGACCTGGGGCTGTTCAGCCTGGAGCTCTGAGAAGGCTCGGGAGGGAGCTTCTTAAGGTGTGCAAGTACCTGAAAGGAGTGCATACAGAGGAGGGAACCAGACTCTTTCTAGACAAGCCCAGTGACAGGGCCAGAGATGATGGGCACACACTGAAACACAGACAATTCCCTACAAACAGCAGGAAACCCTTTTTCACTGTGAGGGTGACTCAGAATTGACACAGCTTGTGCAGGGAGGCTCTGGAGTCAATATTCAGAAGTCACCTGGACATGGTCCTGGGTACCCAGCTCTTAGTGGCCCTGACTGAGCAGGGGGTTAGACCAGATGGCCTACAGAGGTCTCATCCAAGTTCAACCAATGTGTGACTCTTCACCACTGAGCAGCCAGCTGTCAGTCCGTGAGCTCAAAAATAAAAGTTTCTGTACTGAAGAAAGCATGGGGAGTTTATTTTATTACTTTCTGCAATGCCACAAAATAAATTTTCCACTGGAAGGTTCCTAGACCATGCAGCAGTACCACAACATCCCCTAAAATACATCACATTGCTCACCTCTTTGCCATTTGTTGCTCTTTTTTTGCCTTCTCACTTTAGAGTGGCTGCTGTGAGCTTACTGTTTCTGGGCCAGCTCTCCACAAGCATGTGTGGTTTTTTGTCACACATTGTGCTTATCCTTTCTAATGACTCAGTACAATAATACACACCAATTTCCATTGTTACTTCAAGTGAAGACCATCAGGGAAGAGGGCAGACTCAGGTCCACTCTGAATTCTGGGATTCATCACTGTCAACTAGGTATTCCCTTACAAACATGCAGTTCCTAAACACCTGAGAACTTCAAATACCATCTTCATCACTGCTTCATCCATTAGCAAACATGTCTACAAGCAAAGCTATTTCATGCAGAGAAAGGTGGAGTAATTTTTTTTAATGCAGGAGAGGGTCTGGGCAGTATGCAAACAACTGCACGTTTTCGTGTTGTTTTGGTTTTAGGAATAGGATTCAAACATCATTCTATCTTCAAAATCCACAGGTAGTACTCTGGGCAGCATGAGTGTGTTTCAGCCCAGCATTTCCTTGGCACAGCCACAGAGATGGAATCCATCCGTGGATCCATGGATCTTCCCTGCAATCCCAGGAGGGCTCCGTCCCCAGAGCACCGGGATGAGGTGTCGCCGCGCCCCCTGCTGTCCCCGGCCGGGCTCCGGGACCCGCTCCCCTGCCGATCCTGTCACTCGTTCCTGCTTTCCTCTACAATCATTTTCCTGCAGCTACAGCCAAGCGCAGGACATTGTTAAAACAAAATATGTGAAGTGCGAGTGCTTTTTATCATAAAAGCCTTTGCATTTTTAATCCATTTTTTCTCCAGACGACATTAAAGCGTCGTTTAGTACCTTCCCTGTCACACGGAAGCCTGGAGCGACTGCTGCTCAAAGTAAGCACTGAGGAGACACTCCAAAACCACAACCTTGTAACACGGCTAAGCCCCAGTCCTAAAAGGTTGGGAAAACTAGGTTAAGTTCTAATACAAATCGGTTTTCTACAACTGCAGTAAGAACTGCTGCTCCAGCAGAACACAGCTACCTGGTTTTTTTGGTTTTTTTTTTTTTTTTCTTTTTCATTTAGAAATGGCATTGTGTTGCTGCAAAAAAGGAATGCAGAAAATATTGCACATTAGAAATTCATGTGCTATCTTTGTCTGTCCTGGACTTGAGAAACTTCTAATCTCTCCTTTCTGCAATGAGTGTTAAGTGCTTTTTCTATGAGTCAGATAATTAAATCTGAAATGCGGCTTTGTCAGCCCTGCATGAGAAGTGAAGTCAAAACAACTGTGACATTATCTCAATTAATGATGAAACAAAATCAAAGGGCTCCCCAACTACACTTTACCACCACTCACATATTCCTAGCACATATTCCTAACACTCAGGAACAGGAAGGTGTTTCATAAGAAGTTTAGCCATGGAGAACCACTGTATTAATTGAATAAAGTGACAGTAAGTATGTCAGATCAGTGAGTCTAAGTAAGAATAAAATATTTCCATCGTTTTTTGGTTTAAACATTTGTCTTCTGTAAAGAATGACAGTGTTGCTAAGGAGTGGTTTTAAGTATTGTTCAGTATTTTAAGCAGACATTTACAGCATTGTTTTTTAATGTGTGGAAAGCTTTTCACATTCAGTAGCAGTGGCTGTGTTTTATATCTGTTACACAGTTCAGTGCAACACGGAATCTGTCACTTTGGAAGCCTCTTGCACTGACTGCAGGCTCACTAATATCCTTCCTACTTACTATATTATTAATCTGTGTGACAGCTTTAACACTCAGATAAACATAAGCAAGCCTAAACACAGTAAATTACATGACTTCAAAATAAAATAGGGGTTAGGACATATTCTCACAGGTGGGTGAATTTACTTTGCATCCATGTGAATATTAATGGAACTCGGTTTGTGAATACAAGCAGGGGGAAGGGTTAGGAAGTCCTACACACACCTGATGTAAAAGTCTAGTCTCTTCTTGAGTCTGTTCTAAAAATGCTCTTGAATCTTAGTTTTTCACAGAAAACACTTCAGAAATTGTAGAAGTCTGACACTTTTGAATTATTGTACTTCAGATACATGAATGCTCCTAAAAATAAGAACATCATTACATAACACACCTTTGTAGTCAACTGAATAAAAAAGACAGCTACTTTATCTAAGGTTTTCTGACAAAAAATGTAAAATGCGTAGGCAATAATGAATCAAAGTATGTTTTACTTTAGACTTAGGCTGCTGAACTGGTTTAGTTTCATTAATAAAAAGGTGTCTAATAGAACTGTACCAGCTTTCACCTGGTACCTTAATTCACTGACCTTAGGAGATCCACCAAGTAACTCAGGAAGAAAAAAGTCTAGAGATAGTCTTGAGGTGTTGTTGTCTTGGAAACTGCAGCCCAGCTGACCACAGTTCCTTGGAGAAAGATTTCTGTATGAATGCTTCTGTTTAGCATAACCGAATTGTATTTCTCTCCAGTAGAAGCAGAGAAGTATAGCCAGCATGGAATGATACAGACCTTTTCTCATTTTTTTTTGATACAGACCTATTTCTCATTTTGCCTTACTGACATTCCTATGAGCCATCAGATCTGACCCAGAAAATACACAGCCATGCCTCCTAGATTAGAAAAACCTTGTTTTCTGTACAAAAAAAAAAAAAAAAAAAAAAAAAAAAAAAAAAAAAAAAAAAAGAAAAAAAAAAGATTATTCACAGAGTGAATGTATATTTAGTCTGTTATACAAAGAGGAAAAGCTACCTACTTTAATTGAAGTGAATTTGCATTTAACCTTCTCAATGGAAAAAGCACATTTAAATGTTATGTTTGCTAAATAAACTAAACCTAAAGGACATGAAGATGCAAGTGTTGTTAGTTAAAGCTACAAACAGACCTCACAGATGTGTGCACTTCAATTTCTGAGCTATAATCAATGAGGTGGCACAATTGCTTCTTCTGTACTTCCTTGTATCAAATACATTGAAATGTATTTGAGATAGTCTTTTGAGATCAGCCTCTTAGTGCCAAGGCATGACAAGGAGAAAGGTTAAAAAAAGTACAAGTCCCATTTTTGGAAAGCCAGAGTGAGACATTCTCCAGTTTCAGGATAAAGCTAAAAAAATGTATTACTACCACCTTTAATTCATATAATGTTTGCAATTGTATATCATTACACTTAAGAGATGGCAAGTAAGATCTACGCCTCCCCTTCAAGGCAAAAAACCCTTCTTCTGACACACAGTATTTTGTGCATTAAAGAATAAAAAAGGTCAAATTTGTTTCCTGATCACTACACTAATACTAAACTAAACAGCAACAAAACTATTGTTTGTTGTGTCTCAGCACCGGAGTAATGCTGAGACATTGGAATGGGCTGCTCAGGGAGGTGATGGAGTCACCACTCCTGGAGGGGTCATTTCCTCAACTCCTCCAGGACATGGCACTTAGTGCTATGGTTTATTTGACATGGTGGTATTTGGTCAGAGGTTGGACTCGGTGATTTTGAGCTGAGATGTATGCAGCTGTAGCACATTTCCAGAAGTATTATAACTCTTCTTTACCTACATTAATGGGCACATAGTACAGCTCCTTCCCAGCAACCCTTTAAACCTTCTCTAGACCAACAACTGCCCTCTCCTATTAACCACCTCCAAGATATTTTATCTCAATAAGATACATTCAGAATGTCAGTCATCAACAATTCCACAAAAAATATTACTGAAAGATGAAAAATGTATGAGCAGCTGCAGATACTGAAACCACAAACATATTCTGGGATTCCCTCTATTTGCTTCCTAGACTTTAAAAGAAAGATGAGACTTCAGCCTATGGCTCCATATGTATTTTGCCATCATCTTAACCAAAAATGTGATTTTATCTTTACAGAATGGAGGAACAAACAAGTGCCTGATTCTCTTTAGCAATCCATGTACATAATATGTGTAGCACGTTAAGCTGCAGATACCAGGAGTGAGTGTGGCAGGATCAGAAGGCTTCAGAGTTGTTCTTCTCAGTAACCTTCTGCTGATTATAAGTGTTTTTTCATTATCTAGCATGACTAAACTAATTGAGGCTTGCATGCATTACTCTTAAACAATATTGTTCCCTTTTAACAAATCAACATATTTTTAAAAGTTTCAATCTCAGCCCTGGAAGAGGGAGGGAGGGAGTGAGGACTTAAAAATTCTGTTACTCCTTTATATTGCAAGACTGTTACAAAGAAGAATTAGTTTGAATATGTAAATAAACATCAAAAGAAAATTAAGTGGTCACAACATTTCATTCTCTACCATTCTTATTGTAATAAAAAAGTAATCATATTATATATAAAATCAGTTCTCTTACATATAAGGAACAACTCTTGAGACTGAACTTTGTCCTCCACTGGAAAATGAGAACGCATTCTCAAAAGTAGTCTAAGGTAGCATTTAGCAGTAAGCAGAAACATTGAAGATATTCTAAACACAACACAAAATATGCTCATTTACAAAAACAATCTTCCCACACTCTGCTACAATAGGAAGGAAAATGAAATAGTCAAATTTATTACTTCTCTGAATCACTCCTTGATGATTGTAAGTAAAATCACGCTGAAACTACATTTATATAGGGTGAGAATTTCAACATGGGTTTTCTGATATGGAAATTGTAAAGAAATTTCAACATTGCCCTAGGTAACATTGAACTGGCAATGTGCATCTAGCATTATAACCAGTAATTCTTCCTTTCAGAGAGATTTTCATAAAATTAAAATAAATTTTTTAATGGGAGAAAAAGAGGAAAAATTAGGTGCCAGACTAACAATAATTGGTTATGCATGATTTGCTGATTTGAGTGCATATGACCAACAATTACTGCTTAAAACCCATCTCGCTCTTCAGGCTGTGTAGGTGTACTCAAACCACTTGATATTATAATATAAAAGTAGTGCTGGAACTTCTCCCAGTCACATGCAGGTCTTATGGAAAATGAATATACAGTTTGTTTCTAAGAAAAAAATTAACATTAGTTAACATGTTGGGAACATGTTCGCAATATTAAAAATTTATTTCTTAAAAAAAGTAGAATTTTTATTCATTTAACATATTTTTCATTCAAGAGAATGAGGAATTCAGTGTGTGTGAGATTATTTCTTCTTGGCACCTCAACTGCATTTTTTTTTCTAAATAAGAAGTGAAGAACTTGGAGAAACACAGACTTATATCCACAAATGACGTCCATTATACTCAAAGTGAAAAGCATATGGAGTGCTTCTCAGAACTGTTTTATCAAAAAAAAAAAAAAAAAAATCAGCATATTTTAGAGTGAGGTTTGCTTCCATTCCTTTTATCTTTCATCCATTGGAGGACCATGTTTGCACTGTCTGTCAATGATGCTGCTTCCACACACCCACTGATGCTTATTGACCACATAATGAACAAAGCCACACTCCCTACACTGGTAACCGACCTTTATCATAAAATATAATTTATTGCAGTAAAACCATTACGTTAGAATATCAAATTTTGATGCAGTAATAATATACAATAAATTTTTCATGTGAACCTTGGAGCTTCCTCAGAGCAAAGCCAGAAGTCCCTGACCCTGTCTGAACACTGCTGTAACAGAGTTGCAGGACAAGTGCCCAGGGGAGTCAGCTCTCCCTGTCCTGGTGAGGCCACACCTCAAGTCCTGGGCACAGTTCTGGCCCCTCAATTCAGGAAGGACATTGAGGGGCTGGAGTGTGTCCAGAGAAGGGCAATGGAGCTGGGGAAGGGTGTGGAGCACGATTTCTATGAGGAGCAGCTGTGGGAGCTGGGGGTGTTTAGGCTGGAGAAAAGGAGGCTCAAGGGGACACCTTACTGCTCTCTACAATGGCCTGAAAGGAGGGTGTAGCCAGGTGGGGGATGGTCTCCTCTTCTAGGCAACAGGGTGAGAAGAAATGGCCTTAAAGCTGCACCCTAGGAGGGTCAGGTTGGATACCAGGAAGAATGTCTTCACTGGAGTAACGCTGAGACATTGGAATGGGCTGCCCAGGGAGGTGATGGAGTCATTTCTTGAACTCCTCCAGGACATGGCACTTAGTGCTATGGTTTATTCAACACGGTGGTATTTGGTCATACATTTGTCCAACTATATAGAAGTTGGACACAGTGATTTTGATTTTCTAACCACAGTGATTCCGTAACTCTGAGTCAATGCTGTGGGGTTAACCAAATATTGTATTAAACAATGACTGAACAGCAGTCATATCACCTAGTACTCACTGCATGACTAATAATTGGCTTGTCTACAATAGTTTTAGATCTTTTTACATCATCCCTCATTGTAGACATCAAATGCTGGGTAAGGCAATCTGTCACTGTTGAGAGGTAACCCTAAGAAGCATCCCTGCCTGAGAGATCTCAGTGTGCATGCAGGTGTAAAAGAGAAGCAATGCTTCATTCCAGCCAGGTCCAGACCAGACAAGGTGCTGCAGCTCTGGCTCAGGGCACCAGTCCCCAGGATGATGTGACTTCCCACAGGCTGGCAGGGTTTGCACATCGGGGCTGATTTTAGCCAAGCCTGTTTGTCAGCGTGGCCTGAACCAAAGTACTGTTAGCTCAGTCACCATGGGTGCCCCTGTCTCAAACAGCAACAGCTTTCTGCTTGCTAACCAGAGAAGCAAACATGTGCACAACTAAGTATAAAACCATACACACACCCACCACATTCTCTGATGTGAAAGAACCATCACTGAAAAATCTGAAGACTCATGCTTTTCATTATATGAAAAAAATGTGCTGAGACCTCCTGCATTTGTACCATGGCTGTCAAAATTTCAAACAATCTTTGTAATAAATAGAAAAGCAAGGGCAGTGGTGATGGACTTTCACTTGTGTTGGCCATGCAATGTGATCTGCTTAGAAAAATATTAGGCCATGGGAAATCACTAAGACTGATGTGCCCATTTCCCCATGCACTTGTTTCCACCCTCACAAAGGAGGGAACAACTAGTACCAGGTGTGAGATGATTTCACAAAAAATATAATACTGAAATCACTTGCATTGAACTCAGTTGGACTTGTCCATAAAGGTCTAACAAATTAACATGGTTGGGGGGCACAGAAACAAGCCAAGATTATTACATATTTTGTGAAGGTGGCCATGAACACATTAACAACTAAATTTCACACTTGGTGAACTGGATCTAAATTGCAAAATTTTAACCTTTTAGGCATTTATTAAGGCAATTTTAATGCACTAGGAGTTTGTTATGTCACTTTAGATAGTTAGAAGGCCATATTATTCTGTACCCACAAGAGAAGAAGTCCTCAAGCAAATAGTTTCCAATACTTTTGAGACTGCCCCATATGACATAGGAATGGATTACTCAGGGAAATTTCTGTGTGTAACAGAAAGATAATTCCTGACTATTTAATTACAGTCCATTTTCTACAGTTTATACCCTATGTGAAATGTAACGAAAGAGTATTTTCTAAAATAAATTATTATGATTTCCCCAAAATTACAGCAAGTAAGCATTCTTGGCTGACAATTCAATAATCACTCCCAGAAGCTACTAAAGTATCATGTGCAATATTAATGACAATGCCCACCTAACAAGCTTTGACAATGTATATAATTGCTAAGATGTACAACTTAAATAAATTGTATTGTGACATTTAAATAAGAATAGCAATTTAATATTCATTCCTCTTCAAAAGGTATGCACGAAGTCATAGACAGAATATTGTCCCGTTGACTGCACAATTCTAAATAACAACTTTTGCAACTTTTAAGTACATTAGTAGTTTTGCATAAATTTTCAGTACTTTAAGAACTTTGCATTGTTATGGTTGATTTTCACTTGTACCCAATACTAAAACCAAAAAACCACCAAAACCCCAACCCATCACAAACACAAAAATTAGACTTTTAATCCACACAGTATTTTTGTCGTGATTAATGACATCTGAAAGTTGTTTCATGTAGGTCTAATTCACCAAAACCTCTTAACAGAATTATAACAACAAAAACCCAACTCAAACCAACCTCATAGCTCGAACTATTTCAGTCACTGTATTCCCAGACTGAACTTCAATTTGCTGTTTTTCACAAATGTGATTCAAACCCCTACACAAACAAATTGCACAGGACAAAGTGAGCAGGCAATGACTCAGAAAAGGTATACTGTCCATTACATAAAACTAACTTAGTCCTTTCCAGCAAGGCAAATAGGCAAAAATTAAAAATTCAGGGTTATGCTGAACCCAGCAGTCTCGGCTATTTTGAAAAAACAGTTTGTATTTTCCAGCTAAAAATATCTCCCAACTTGGTGTTCCAACACCAAGTGTTGCAACACCTTTCCTCATATTTGTATTTTTCCCTATGTGACATCCAGAATGTATCAGTTTGCTTCAACAATTTTGGACACCACGATCATAAAAACACTGTCTATACGTTCTACAAAGTGAATGAAAACCTGGAGCTGCAGAGACATGTAACACAATTCCCTGAAGCCAGCATTATTTAGTCTAATTTTTTTCCACTTAATATATAGACTATTAAGAAGGCCCCATAAAATGTCCCATATGCCATTTTATTATTTTTTATTATTATTTTTAAGGCAAACATATGGAAGGGTCTACTAGGCCTCTTGTGGGGGGGAAAAGGCAACGATGAAGCAGGTGATGATGACATTGCAAGCTTTCAAATTAGAGACAAATCAACCACGCACGGTTAATGCTCTGTAAATACATTAATTTCTAATGACAAGCACATACATAAGTCACGGTCCAGAACTACAACCGCCTCTTCGCATTCCGCCTTGAAGACAAGCGCTCCCATGTCTCCTGGCAGCCAAGGGAAGCTATACACACCACGCTTATCGTTCAAAGCTCCGCGGCCCAGCGCCACCTCTGACACAACAAACGCACGCAGCAACCGAGCCGCGGCGGAGCACCGGGCGCCGC
>VZRH01003894.1:155114-201802 GCA_013397555.1 Urocynchramus pylzowi
CAAGGTCACGCCGTGAGCGGCCGCGGGGGCCAGCCGGGTCTCCTCCGAGCGGGAGGGCCGGCTCCGGGCGGCTGCGGTGGCCCCTGTGCCGCTCTGGGGCAGGGCGCCGTGTCCCTGTCCTCGGTGCTCTCCTGCCGCCGCGGCTTCCCCGGGCTCGCTCCGGGAGCCTGAGCCTGGAGACCGGTGCGGCCGCGGCCACAACCGCCCCGCCGGTATAGCGCACCGAGCCATGGAAACCAGCGAAGGCTCCGCAGTCTGGAAGCGATAGCTTTATTTCCAAAGAAAAGTTGCTAATGACTTCTCTCTGGACTCGATGTTTGGCAGTGTTAAACTCTTTGCCCGCGGATGAGCCAGCGCTGCCAAGCCCCAAGGAGGCAGCGGGTTCCGTGTGTGCCTGGAACAGAGCGCTGGTGGGAACTAAGCTTAGGATTCAAGCCTCCTGAATTGCACCTTTGCACAAACAGAGCAGTGTGGTGGATGCCACCTTTAAATCCATATCTGTTGGTAGAAGTGCCAGTGCTTTTCGTTGTGTGTTGTTTTGAGGAAGACAGAATGAATGACTATGAAAATGCAAACCACAGTAATTGTTATCTTGTGACAATCAGATTTATCCAGCAATCTGGGGGCAGACGGTCTGTTTTATTTGTCAATGTTGTTGACCAGCCTTGAGACCCTGTTTGAAGTGACCCCCATACTTCTGTTTCCCAGAATGTATTTCCCCAGCCTTTAAGACACAAACTAGGGAAGGATCTTTCAACCTATATGCAAGCTCCGTGTTGGTTACAGCAAATAAGGTAGCACATAATGAATTACAACTTCCTAATTTAAGTGAGGTTTATTTGTGTCAGCTGGAAACTCTGCAGTCTCTGAGGTAGTGGCCTATTAATCTGTTCCAGAAAGTGAAAAGCTAAACAATTGCATAGGAAAATTTTATATAACCTAATTTATCCCTTTGCTTAACAGGAGAAGATTAGAGTAAATACCCTCATGTTTCTCTAAATGTAGTAAGCAATTTGGGTGGGCGGCCAGGTTTTAAAATGCAGCATATGGATGCTGTTTAAAAAAAGGCTGCGTTTTGCCTTGAAGCTTCATTTTTAGGATGTGAAGCATAATGCGCTGTAAACGGCCAGTATTTATGAATGAATGTTCTGATTTTTTCATAGTTCTCACTCCTGTGCCAGAATTCTTTATTGGTAGCTAACTTGGAGATTGTATTTTGAAGACTTTGCTGCTATTGCAATTTCCTTTCATAGATGCAGTCTCAGAGATGAAAGTAGGCTGCAGGAGTTGTGTGTGCTGAGACTGATGCACTGTGACATGCTTCAAGTGAAAAAGCACAAGCTGCTGCTACTTTGTCCCTGGAAGTAGAAAAAGTAACAGTCTTATCTGCTAGATTTGTGCGGTGGTTGAAACTACTTGAAATAGGACTCTTCAGGCCAGTGTAGGCTGTGGACCCTTTGCAGTGCTGCCTCTGTGCCTCAGGAGCACCAGGCTGTAGCTGTGCTGGCCGAGTCTTTTTGTGTATCAGCATCTTGTCTTCTGCTGCTGGCCAGCTGCAGTTCCTGGCAGGTGGTATCCTGAATTTAACATGTTACAAATCCAGGTTTGAATTATTTTACATGAGAACTGCCTAGCTTCACTGGAAATAAGGAATCTGCTGCATGCATGATGTTCCTGTTCACTTACGATATTTTTGTCCATAGTCATCTCTTTTCCAGCATTTATTGACCCTTGTCAATGGCTGCTTGTACACCTACCCACTTGTCAGCTTTATACAAACTGTACCTGTCTGTCATTTTGATGTGTTCAAAGCTGTATTGTGAAACTTGGCTCACCCAAGTCAGACTTCTTCCTTTTGGTAATAAGTAAAAGTGTGGATGTTTGTTTTGTGGGCCTTTTTTCTCTCCTTGCTGTTTACCTTTGGTATACTGTTTGTGAGTTACAGCTGGTAAGTTCTTATGGTAATTCACAGAGTTAATTAGCCAAGCAGTGCCTGACTGCATCTTTGTTGCTTTTGGAGACTTTCATGTCCCTGTATGCAAGGCTAGGCAACATTTTGCCAAGGACTGGGTTTAGCATTCATAAAAAAAAGATCCAGAGATATGTACAAACTTCAGGCTATTAAGATACTGTGTTGAAAGAAGCAGACTGGAATGTCATTTTAGGTTTAATCTTTGCTTCTTGAAGAGCTTAGTTTGTGTTAAATAGAGCAGCACAGATAAGAATCTTGGTTTGATACCCATTTCTTGCTTTTAGTGAGGTAGGAGAATGCTTTTTTCTTCTCTCTCTTCTCAGCTGACTGGGGAAGCAAAAGGGACCAGAGTGTGTGTTTGGAGACAGAGCCACCTGATTTGCAAGTGTTTTACCTTGAGTTCACCTTACCTCTGTTTTTTCGGCTTGTGATACATCTTGTAATGTATGGAAGATCAAATCTGTTTTCTGAATAAGCAAATACATTCTTAAACAAGCACACTGTGTCACTTTTGATTACCTCAGCAATAGTCCAGTGAGGACACGGGACTAAATCAGCGTGCTCAGAGTACCCAGTAATAAATTTCATTTAAGATAATTGAGTTGAGGCTTAGGAGCTGACTTTTGCCGTGTATCTGTAAATTTTGTATTAAGAAGACTTAAGAGGGAGAATTTGTTTTCTAAGATCACAAGAAATCTTTTTTTATCCTGTGTGAGATCTGAGGATTTCCCTCTTTGGCAACAAATTTTTCCATTGAATGAGGAGTTGGTGGAGAAATGAGACATAATCAAAAGTATAAAATAACGTTGCTTTATGTCTAAACAAGTGTGAATTCTTGTTGGGCTATGTTTATTTTTAAGAAGCTGCCAAAGCTGCTATTCAGCATGGTAGAAAAACCTGACAAAAAAGTGAAATATGGTATGGCCCATTGAAACTGAACATTGCTGAGTCTCTTCTGCTTTGTTTGTTGGTACAAATGCTTGTCTTTGTCACTGTCTCGTACATTACATTAGAGTTGCCATCTAATCAGGCTGGCCTCTGTATCTCAAGTCTTCCCCCTGTTAATAATGCTGCCCTGCAGAGGACAATGAAAAATGGAACATGTGGAAGTGAGCACATTCTTCTGTATGATCCTTAGTGTCAGAGCACCTGGTCATGCTGCTGCAGGGCACACCTGGGTAGCTTTGGTCAGTCAGGTGCCTGTACTAGTTAGCATGTCCTGTTTCTCTTGCCCAAGCAGCAGTTACAGCACTGTCACGTATTTATTGCAAAACAAGGTATGCTCATGTTGATTCAGTTGAGTTAAACTGCTTGGATGATAGTCTAAAAACAGACAAAATCAGGCCTTTCAGATCTTCTCATCATTTCAGATCTTTGTGAAGATCAAATGAAACTTTTCCGATTACAGATTTCAGCAAAGACGAGGAAAAAAGATGATTGAATGTTTACTTGGGAAGCATTGCCAACCATTGCATTTCTCTATTGAGAAAAATAATTGTCACCTACTGGAAATAAGCTTAATTGTATTTCTCTCTGTTTTTTAAGAGATGAAATTGGATTAATACCCTGCCCTGAAGCCAGATATAACCGGAGCCCTATTGTGCTGGTAGAAAACAAGCTTGGTGTGGAGAGCTGGTGTGTGAAGTTTCTTTTGCCATATGTCCACAATAAACTTCTCCTCTACAGACAGAGAAAACAGTGGCTGAACAAGGATGGTAAGTTCTGAGTTGGAGAAGAGTATATTATGTGATCTTTAGTGCACATTTTTTATTTATTGTAAAATAATTTCATTTGGAAAAGAGCTTTATGATCAGAGTCCAGCCATAAACCTGACACTACCAAGTCCAGCACTAAACCATGTTCCTAAGTGCTGTGTTTACACATCTTCCAAAATACCTCTGGGGTGACTCTACCACTTCCTGGAGCCTGTTTCAATTTTGACAATGCTTTCAGTGAGGAAATTTTTCCTTGTATCCAACCTAAGCCTCTCCTGGTGCAGCCTGAGACCATTTTCTCTCATCCTGTTATTTGTTACCTGTGAAGAGAGACTGGCATTCACCTGGCTGCAATCTCCTTTTATGTAGTTTTGGAGAACAGTAAGGTTCTCCCAAGCCCCCTTATCTCCAGGCTAAACACCTCCAGCTCCCTCAGCTCCTCTTTATAAGACTTGTGCTTCAGTTGCCCTTCTCTGGGCTCACTGCAGCACCTTGTTGCCTCGGTGAGTGCATGGAGATGGTTGCTGATGTGATCCTGCTGGCCACACCGTTGTGATCCAAGCCAGGATGTCTTTGGCCTTCTTGACCACCTGGGGACATTGCTGGCTCATGTTCAGCTGGTTCTGGCCAGCACTCCTGGGTCCTTTTCCACCAGGCATCTTTCCCACAAGCCTGTGGTGTTGCATGGCGTTGATGTGACCCAGGGGCAGGACAAATCAGAGCCCCATACAGGTGGCCTCGGCTCATCGATCCAGCTTGTCCAGATCCCCCTGCAGAGCCTTCCTACCCTCCAGTAGGTCACTCCCACCCACAATGGTGTAATCCCCAAACTGACTGAGGGTACACTCCATGCCCTTGTCTGGATCATTTACCCTTCCTAAGGCCTGTTTAACCTGTTCTGGAAAAAGTGGTGGTTACTGAGGAGAGCAGGCTTTGGATTGTGCATATTAACTTAAACGAGTTTTGGGTCATTCAAAAATAAAATTTCTTTCTCTCTTGCACAAACTGGAAGGGTTAGAGACAGACACCTTCAGTGAGTTTTTTGAGGAAATGATATTAGTTGATACAGAAGGAATTTTCTCCTGTTTTCCTGAGTCAAAAGGAAAATGTAGTGACGTATATATCTACTGTAAGAAATGAGTGCAGTGTGTTTCAGAAATCATTAGTCCCTACAGCTTGGTAATTATAAAATTTTATTTCTTTTCTCATCTCTTTGGTTTGGTTTTTAGTTTAACTTGCATGAAAAATTCTTTTTTATGTGTTCTTTAAAAAAATTCAAAATAAAGAATTATGAACACATGTCACATAGGAGGTACTTGGCTGCTTACAAGGTGATCTGGTCGGAGTAAGAATGAAAAAGAATAACTAGTGTATGAAATAAGTTTTATGTTTATTGTTGCAGTATCTTCTAAACAGCAGTGGAATAAAGAATGTTTGTGCTGGACTTCTCAGTGTCTTATTTCTGGGTTGTTTTTTTTTTTTCCTTTTAGAGACTTCTTTCTAGTATCTTTTACCTGCTATGGTATTTTTCATATCCCTCAGAAAGAGGAATATCTGTTCTGTTGAAGAGCACCCTGTAACCACTCACAGAGTTCAGATATTTAGTATCTCACAGGCAACTGGGTTTCAGTTTTGGTCTGTTAACATATTTTAAATGTTTTCTGTTTACTTGTAACTGACCTGTCCATAAAGCACTGACTATGTCCATCTTGCTTCAACATCTGTGGGATTGTCTTCCTCTCCTGAAGCATACCAAACAGCCACCATTCATTCAGTTGTGTTGATTGCAGCTATAGCAAAGCCAGCCTCCCTGGCTGCTTTATGAAATAGTGAGTTAAAGAATTATGTTCTAAATAGTGGGATGCTAGCGTACATCTGGTGCACACTCTAGCACCTAGTCATAACTAACATGGTGTACTACTTGGTGTTACTGCTAGGTAAGTTTTTGGAGTAGGTCTGTGTAGATCAGGAGATGGTGTATGGTCAGTAGCATTTCTCCTTTAATATCTGCTTTTCTTTAGTATTTTATTGCTGTATTCTGTTTCACTTTAAGTGGATGAAGCCAGCTGTGTAGTGATGCTCATTAAAGTGTAGTGTATGGCACAGTCAGGTGGTGTTGGTCAGGTCTGTAAATGTGAACTTGAGCTTCTTTTGCCTTTGGAGATGATACAGAGAAAGAAGATCGAGGTCTTTGGTGGATCTTGGAGTTGGGAGCGTTCTTAAGGCAGAGAGCATTTCCTGCTTTTGTGTTGTCTGCCTGATGGTGGGGTCTAGATTCACTAAACACACTTTGATTTCTTATTACAAATGTATGGATGTATAATGCAAGCATTTTGGAAAGAGTAGCATGAAATGGCAGACAAGGCAGATCATAACAAGGAGGAACCATTCTCCTGGCAACACAGTCTTCCAGTTCTAGCTGTACACCTTGAGTGATGTTAGAGTAACATCACTTGATCACTTGCTTGATCCTTAGAATTAATTACCCTTCAAAAGAGTAACTTAAAGAAGTTGAAGTGTTTTCATGTGTTGCTGGGCCATTAATTGTGTTTTATTTTTGTCTAACACATTGTTTGTGTTTGTTTGTGTCATTGTGTTTCCCACACTCCTCCTAGAGGGTTGATGTCATGTCATTATATGGACTTTATAAATTTTACATTGCCCTTTATTTTTCTATTTTTACATAATTTATTTTCTTGAATGTTTTTTCTCATTACAGACATCTTTAAAAGACTCTTCCTAGGGCATGTGTATTGCTAACATAAGTAGCTTCTATTTCTTCTTGGTCTTTGTGGTTTTTGGGTGGACCTATTAAGACCAGGATGTTTTTGATCACTGTCACCAACCAGCTGCTGATTTATTCAGTTCTCATAGAAACTGGTGATTGTGATGTTCCAAATTTGAAATTTGTAATGCAGACAATTACAAAATTCAACGAACAGAGCTTTAATACAGGGAATATAATCAATGTTGACTGGCACATTGCTAAATACAAACTTTAGCATTTGAAGAGTTGAACCTACTAGCACAGGCAATCTTAGCAACACCAGTGGTTCTCATTGGAGAGCTTTTGGAGGTCTGAGGTAGGAGTTTTTGATGTATATTGTTATTAGGCTGCAGATCTTCAGCAGGGAGACTTCATTTTGGTCTCAAGTGTTACTGTAACATCTAACCATTGAAATTTCTATGCAGAGAAAAACTTCTTGTTTCAAGCCAAACTACAAACATGGAGATCTGTGTCACATTTTTGGGTGTCTGAAGACAGCTGATAGCCATTACCTGTGTGCTGGCACCCTGCTCCACACACACTGGTGCAGGTGCTTTGTTGTGATGCTGTCACATCTCCCAGTGCCACAGGGATGGTGTCTGCAGGCCTCTGCTTCCCTCACAGGTGAAACCTTGCACAACTATTCCTCTCAAAATGCAGCTCAGAAAACTCTGTCAGTGAATACTGCAGTAGTGTGGATTTTAGACTAGTGCCTGCAACTTGTTAGGCTTTCTTTTGAAAATGAAACTCCATTCTGTTTTGTCTCTTATTTAGAAAAGCCAGTTTCAAATGTGTGAGAAGAGGTGATCCACAGCATTTTCATGTCTGCTGAAGTTTTCTGTAACCACTGTAAAACACAGTCAGGTCATTCATGTTAAAACCTTGTTTGTAATGGAGTTCAGTATGTTTTACCATAATTGAGTTTCACATTTGATGAAAGGTTTGAGCAGAAACTGAGCTGCAGTGGTGGAGAGAATTAAGGTGAAAGTCTTTCCCAGGTGGGCTTAGAGACTTGTCTCTAAGGTGTCATGAGTATGTATATTCTGTCAAGAGATGTTATGGTTTACTCTTACGTATTCTCAAGGATTTTGCTCCAGATTGTTTTTGTAGACAAAAGTGCATGCTTGGAATTTGTCAGGATAGTTGTTTTCTTTTGCATCTAGTAAAGAAATAGATTTGCTTATTACTGCTTCAGAACTCAATTGTATATTCTATTTCAGAACTCAATTGTACATTCTATTGGAGCTTGTTGTAATCGGTGATTGCAGATGTAGTCTCTACTCACCTTCTCTGTCTTGAGTCACTGTAAGCCATTTAAAATAGAACAGTGGAGGAGAACAGGGTGCTGATGTAAGTGTCTGCTTTCAGATGTCTGATATTTTTTCTGACAGGCTCCATTGAAGAAGGAGGTGCTTTATAATCATTCATTGATAAGTTAGTGACACAGGTGTTTAGTTACAGTTTCTTTTGGATACTTGGAATCCAGAATCATGACTGCTCCCCCTGCTATTATTTGAGTTTAGAAATCTAAATTTTACAATGATTTTATCCTTTCTCCAGTATTTTTAAAATTTATGCATGCATACTATTTATATTATGTCAAGATGGTTTTGTGAAATTGTTATGAACTACTCACAGAATATCTAAAAAAATCGGATACAGCCGTATTTGAAGGTGAGCTGAAACCATATTGTTTTATTTGTCCTTTTGCAAATGGGGAGACTTTAATATGCAAAAGGACTTTTTCAGTTTGAGCACCTACAATGCAATAGTTTGCCCAAAACATATCTAGTAGAAAGTAACTTTAAATTGTAGATAAAAGATGTTGGGTTTTGTTACTGACAAAGGGAAATAGTTGGCAAGTACTATCATTGTGTGCCAGATCCCTCATAAGACTTCCTAATAAAAAGTGGCTCAGAGGTTACTAAATTGTGCCATTTTTCTGTTGAAAATTGGCTTAGAGTTTACTAAATTGTCATTTCACGTCTCTGGCTCAGAATCCACACTTCATGAATCTTCATCTGTTACTTTCATCAAAGAACATTGACATGAAAGAACTGGGTTTTACTTGGAGATTTTCCTTTTATTTGCATCTTTCCTTTGATAATATTCAGGATGAAGTGAACCTCTGTGATGGGCAAATGGACAAAATGCAAACAAGTTCTGTTTAAGTTGGACTTGATTGGGTGCTGTTACAGACCTTTGAGATTACCAGAATGGTCATATTAACTGGAAATCATGACTAAACAACCTGTGTTGTTCTAAGTAGACTTTGAAAAGCTTTTCCGAGAAGTATTCAAAAAACTGAAATAGGCTGTAATAAACTGTTGCTTGATGTGCATATGGCATGTACAGTGGTAGTACCTAGTAATTACTAAAACCATTGTTGTAGGTAAAATGGAAAATGTACGTAAAACAATCATGGCTCACAATTTTAACTATACTTCCTTATGAAAATTAGGTTTTGGTAAATGTTCCAAACTAATTTCTGAATGTAAAATTGAAACAGTAGCCACAAAACACTTAGCAGATGATTAATTTTATGTATGTTTGATTTTGTGTATGTGAGTAATCTGGTTATTTGAATTGGGATAGTCAGCTGCATAAAATTAAATGGGTGTTGAAATACTTTGCTGGTTCAGGAATTGGGTAAACCAAGGAATAATATTTGTACATTCAGGCAGCAAATTAGGAAGAAGCTTTGCGCGTATAAAAAATATTTATTCCTTGGCAGCAAAGAGAGGTTTAACTTGTGAAAATAGAAAGCTCATTCCTTGAGACACTTCAAAACATTATGGCTTAGTGCAAAGTCAACAGTACTCTAAAGAATTCCTCACCACACCCCCCTCATCACTCCCTGTATTATATGGTAGCTTAGCATGTTCCTCATAAGTAAGAACATAATGGAAAATACAAAATTTCTTTGTTGGACATAAATGATCAATCAGACACTCAGTAATATATGAAAGTATTTCACTTTTAGACCTACTTAAGTATTGACTCCTGTTTCAAAGATACATGAAGCCAAGTCCCTTTGCATTTTGAATTAATTTGCGTATGGTTACTGTGGAATTTCTTAACAGTTCATTTTGCAGTCATATTGACTGCATTAACCAGAGATCTGTTTCTATGAGATACCATCCTTTTTCCTTCAAGGAATGAAGTACCTCTTATCTGGTGGAAATCACCTGAAGTACATTCTAATTAATATGTTAAATGCAGGGTGATTAGGAGAGAATGTAGCCAAATTTAATTTACAGTAAAAGCTTGTATAGTCACATTCAGTTTTTATGACATAGTTAAAAATAATACATAAATCTACAGTATACAGTGCTTAAATGCAGGGATGCAAGCAAATGCTTTGGTTTTTGCTTTGGGTTTTTTATTGAAGTAGTCTTAAAACTTCAGTCTGAACTGCTTCACAATGTATTTAAAGTGTTTTCTGTACAGTCTAATGGGGAGTACTTTCGTAATCCTCATTCATAGCTGTAGTGTTTCATTTTTTAGCTACAGGTTTTTTATAGTGTGTGTATTTTTTGTAACAGTATGATATATGGTAGCCATCTGCAGCTCAGACTTGTTCTAAAATAGTAGGGTATATTTAAAAATCTTTGGATTTTCTTTGAAGAATTCTCTGCTTCTTGTATATAGTGTGTTTGGTTAAAATCACTGAATACTCAAGGATTTTATGTTACGATTTTTCCTTGCTCAGGGCGTACTCAGTTCATTATTTTAAATAATGAAAAGGGAGGTTGTGGCAGATCTTGCTCCCTCTTGAATTAACTATTAATTAATTAATGCTCTCTTATTTCTGGAATAAGAGCAGTATTTTACAGAGGTACAGCAGCCTGTAGCAAAGAGACTGTGAGGAATGAGAGTGAGTAAGGAACTGCAGAGAGATGAGTGCTGTGTGCAAATCATTACTAATCTTAATGTCTCTTGTTCTGTCGTTTTAGAGGTGATAGATATCACGTGTACCCTGCTACTGCTGAACCCCGACTTCACCACTGCTTGGAATGTGAGGTATGTTGCACTCAGAAAATGTCATCAAAGGACCTGGGCCTTACGTGAGTCAGCTGAAAGCTTTGTTTCAAGTGGTTGTTAGTGACTGACGCAGCAAGAACTTGTCAACTAAGAACTGCTGAAGGAATGTTAAAAATCTCTTCTTTCCTATATGTTGCAGATAGTTTGAGACTGCCTTTTTTTGCTTTTTTTGGGTTGGTTTGTTTGTTTGGGTGTTTTTGTTTGGTTAGTTTTTTTGTTGTTGTTTTTGTTTTGTATTGGTTTTTTTTCTTTTTTTTTTATTTCAGGCTGATGTTTACAGTGCTGCATATGTTTGCACCACATTTTCAGCATGTATAAGACCCACTGAACTACCATTCCTCTTTCCTCCTGCAGTTAATGAGGGTAGTGCTCAGCTGGTGTCTGCTGTGTGTATTCACTGTTTTCGCTTTTACCTCTCTTTGAGTTCTTTTGAGATTCCAGCTCAGTTTGCTGCCACTAGCAGTGCAGGATATCAAAGTTCAGTAGGTACACTGCAAGAGAGGGGGAGAAAGTGTCTACCCTTTATTTCAAACACATTTCCCCCCCCTCCCCTCTCCTTTCTTGTACCTGTTGGGTTTAGCATAGCTTCATCATTGGTCAAGCTTCAGAACTTGTCCAGGAGTCATAATGGAGGGAGGAGCAGGAATTTACCTCCTTGCTCTTCAGGAAGTGCAGAAACAACAATTCCTTTCAACTTTGTAATCTTACACCTGTTTTGTAAGTTTCAGAGTTGGAGGAATATTCTCATTCTGCTGCCAAGGTAAGACTGGAGGCAGTATATAACAGCTGTAGTTTCAGGAGGGTTGGAGGATTGACAAAAGTGTGATAGTCTCTAGGAGTGCCTTAATGGAAAACAGGACTTCTGTAGTTAAGGTGCACTGTTGCAGGTGGTGCATTAACAAAATGACCTAGAAAGATGATGGCTGCATTTGGTTGTCAGCCCTAGCTATAGCAAATACAGCTTTTTCTTTTTTCTTTAACTGCTGATACAGTTCTGAAGGATTCTGCTGTGTTCTGTATCTTTCTGTCTCTCAGGTCTAAAAAAGGGGGATGAATGTGATAGCAAAGGGTTTAGTGTCATGAAAATGTATAACTTGAGTAGCTTTGAAGTGTTAAAATGGAATTAGGTGCTTGTATAAATACTAGAGCTGCTACAGTAATCTCATCTTATGGTACTTAGAATTGATTTTTGTTTTATGTTTTGTGGAATTATTTTTTATTGCACGTGCATTCATCCTTATCAGTCTGGCTTTTTTTGTGCCTGATAGCTGAAAGAGTTAGCTTTTATGTGGTGAGAAGAGTAGTTCAAAGCTGTAAGTGGAATTTAAAAAGCTAAGGAATATGGACGAGGATTGTTTCCTCTTTTATGATGTTTATGATTTACTAATTACTACAGAAGTGGGCCTTACTCCCCAAGTTGTTGGCTAGTGATCTACCAGTCAGTCTGTCTTTGAAGCTCTGTTCAGCATCCAGAGAGATGTTGTTACACAAGCCAGTCAGCTATCTGGAGAGGTTACCAGCGAGCCCCTTCTAGCAAAGGAACTGCTTTGCTGACTCTGACCCTGTATTGTTCTAGGCTTTTGCTGGGAGTTTGCTCTTTTGAAGGGGAGGCACTTTAGTTATGTTGACATATATTTCAGCTTCTCTGTGAAATTGCATATCAAGCTAGCCAGATGTATGGCATAATCAGTCACAGAGTAGAGGACTGACTCTGTTCTGTACAGATGCTGGTGATAAATCCTTGTCCTGAGGTAGTCCGAGCTGAGAACTAATTGTATGAGAATTGCACTCTGGTTGCAGAACATGATTGATCTGTTGTGGGATGATTGGTTTCTTGTTGCTCAGACGATGTTTGTTTGTCATGCCAGGTTCATCTTGCATTCTCCATGCACTAATTCACTGCTTTATTTTGAGGGGAAAAAAAGCATTATAGATTCTCAAGCAGCCTAAAAAATAAGTGTTCTAGTTTTGTTTGTTTACTGAATAGCAGCTTTGCACACAGTGTGTTTCTTGTAATTTATTGACTTTTTCATTATAGACTGGGATAATCCCTTTTTCATATGTTGAATTCTGCTGAAAGCTTCAGAGTACGTGGTTGACTCAGTAGCACTGAACTTGAAGATAGAGGAAGAGAGAGAAAAGGAAATCCCTTCCTAGGAAAGGCCACAGGACTTGGCAGAGCCAAGTCAGAAGACATAAATGGTGTTGTGGAGGACAAGTGGGCATTTCAGCTCAGCTGACAATCACAGAAAGACATATCTGATTAATGAAGCACAGGAGAACACAGAACTTTAAACATGTTATCCAGGCCAACTAGGAATAGATGGTCTGCCTTGACTTTGTAGCTATTCTGAACAGTTGTAATGTGCCTACTACATAAGTTTGTTGTTTATTTATTTATTTAAATTAGAAGTGACAGGAAAGTTACAGAAGGGCAGGGACTACAACCTAAACCCTGAGACCCTGGGCAAGAGGTAATTATATGGCAGAGAAAGACTTGCTAAAGAGTAGATGTGTCACTTCCTGGGAACTGAGAGAGAAACCCTTGTTATACTGAATGGGATAAGAGATATCTCCAGTTGTTAATCTTACATTCAGTTAACCTGTGTTTTTAGGAGTTGAAAAGTCTTGCAAGTTAAAATGACCAAAATTTTTATGAAAGTGATTGTAAAGAAATTTTCATAAATGCCTTTGTTCTTCCTGTTATGCTTCCTGTTATGTACAATTGATGAAAAGACATTAGGTAACAAGACGCTCTGAAAAGTCACGTTTTGCTTTCAGATAAAAATGACTTCAAAGGTGTTAGCATAAGGCAAGTAAAAATGATTCCAGATTACCTTTTATGGGAGCTATAATCCTTAAGGCTGAAACATTATCTATGATCTACATGGCAAGAAAGTGAGCTAGAAGTTATATATCCCAAGTTGGATGTTAGCTGAAAGAGCTTAGAAGAAGTTTATGTGGGATTATATGGTACTTCAGTCATACTAGTGCTTGTGGTCCTTTGTGAATGGGAGAATCTCTCATTTGAAAATCATTACAGCTAAAAGCAGCTTTTCTACATCAGTGGAGATGGGTCTTGTCTGTCCTGTTCCTCAACTTTGCAAAAGAGGAAGTTTTAAGAGTGTTTTAGTGCGAGGCTGTTTACTTATAGTGAATGTTTTCATATAGAAAGAACACTTTTTTCACTGAAAATTTAGGTTTTGGGAGGTAGGTGGCCTGGTAATCTAAATCTTTGTTAAATATGTACATATGATTGTTTTAACTGTCAGATTAATCTAAGCTGTATTTTCATTCTGTGAGTGGTAAGTAATTTTTACCAAAATGTCACCTTTTGCATTGCAATAATGAGGCAGTTGTTCCACCTGCTCCAGTGTTGAGCCTGAATCTTTCTTTTGTCTGCTTTCCAAATTTGAGTGCATTAGCACAGAATGGTCTGGTCAGTGTGCCACTTCAGGTGGGTATATCTGAACTGCATTTAAAAACCCTCTATAAGCATCCAATCTGAAGCATGCTGGAACTTGGTTGAGATAAAAAACAGATGCCCCAGTAGCTATCAGAAGCAAAAATTCCATAAAGATTTATACATTTCCCCACTCTGCTTCAATTTTAAATAATATTTGCTCAGTGTTAGGGTTGCAACCATTATCTTCAGACTGTGGTTGTAAGTTTCAATTACAGCAACACAAAGCCAAAGTACCAGATGGAGTCAGTTTCCTACTAAAAACTACCATTTCGGACAGAAAATACCTACTCACAGAAAGGAAATATGTCAATTTGTTTGTGAGACTTGGGCCATAACTTTAGGACACTGTTATGTTTTCTGCATCAGACTGCAGAGGAGTTTTGCCTTCTTATTTGATAGCAGATCTTTCCAGAATATATTTCCTCCCTTCCCACTGGGGTCTTTTGGTCAGAGAGTTGATCATCTGCTCCTCATTTACTAGTGCCATGCCTATCATTATGATGAATCAGAAATTATTAGGAAAACCAAAACCTAAACCCATGTCAAAATTACTTCTGCTTCTTGCATTCTCAGTTTTCAGTTGTGACTTCTGCAGGTTCTGGGAAATGTGTATTTTCTTTCTGCAGATTGTAACTTTGGAACTTACTGTATCTTTACTTCAAAGCTGCTGCCTACTAGATTGGAGAATAGGATATGAAGACTAATGCCCTTGGAGTAACCAGAGATGGGGTGATGTCTACAAACATGCTCAGGACAGGCAATAAGAGTTATAAAGCTAGAAAGGAGAGGGTGAGGGGCAGGGAATTCTGTGCAAAGAAGGTGAGAAGGCCAAGCAGAGATTTTCATTTTGCTCTGTCTGTGAGAGGTACTCTAGTAAGGATTGTGTTGGGTGAACATTAAGTTTTGTCAGGGCAAATTTTCAATTTTTTTTAACCAATGATTGTTTTACATTTAAGTAAACTGAGCAATTGCAGCCTTTTTGTTAAGTTTGCAAAACATTCTACACACAGAGAATATTTCCCTTTTTTTTTATAAATTTAGGGAACCTTGACACTGTATCTTGAACAGTATTTGAGAACTAAAAGTAAGTGTGGAGGAGTGCTATGTGTAAGAGTATTCCCAGATGTACACAGTGATCCAAGGGCTTATTTTCAAGAAGGGATGTTTGTTCATATATGTAACCCTACAGGTAGTTGACTCAGTTATTTCTGGGTAGGTTTGAGAACTAATGGGTTGTATGTGTTCAGATTGAATGTTCTCTGTGCACATATGTATAGCATATATGTATGTATAGTAGAATGGATTAATGAACTAAAGGGTTGTTAAACTCTTGTAGTTTGACAGTGAAGTTCTGTTATGATACAAAGGAAATGCCATGCAATTTGTTATTGGGATTTGTGTTCTGTTTTCAGGTTGCTACTTTTATTCACACAGATTTATTTTATCTTTTGTAGGAAAGAATTAATACTGTCTGGCACTTTAAATCCACTTAAAGATTTACATCTTGGAAAACTGGCGTTAACCAAGTTTCCAAAGAGTCCAGAAACATGGATTCATAGGTTGGTTTCCTTTGCCTTCTATTGACTCCTCAAACATTTTTCCTAGAGTTTTTTAATTTCCTGTTCTTGGATTAAGGAGAGTCATAGATAGGGGGACATCTAGAAATATATCAGATTCTTTGAAACAGTCATTGCAGAATACTATGCTTTGGCTTTTGAAACTACCTGTCTATATTCTACACTGAGAACTGAAATCAAATGTACCTTTTCTGCTGCATACTTTTTAAGTAAACTTTGGAGGAGGGAGAAATTTCCTTAGAGGTTTATCATGTCTTGCAGCACCTAAAATCCTCAACCTGAAAATTCTGATTCCATCAATTGTAAGTATTTCAGCACTGTAGGTTTTTCCTTTCCCTCAAATTTATTACTGTATTGTTTGTCTACATTTCAGAAAGTGAAGGTTCTGTTAAAGCCAACCTTTGTAAATAAAGCTGGGTTCTTTTCCATTTCAATACTGGTCTTTTTGGTTTGGTGAATTTATTTTTATTATTTCTAACTTAAACTAAATCATTCAGTCACCACTACTGGATATTAAAATAACAGATCACGTGTTTGGGAAATTTAACTCCAGAGTTACTCAGACACACAAGACTAACCATCTCAGTCATGACTGACCTTAAAATGCCTGTGGCAGAGCCAGCTGAAGCATAGATCCATTGCTCAGCTTTAAAACAGAAAAAAGCCATAAGCTTTGTACCCATGTTATCTCTTTTCACGATAGAAATAAAAAGCTAGGTCAACCTTTTATAGACAGCCATAAAGAGATTTAAATGTAACACATTAGGAAGCCGTTTGCAATGTTTGTGTTTAACATGTCCAGCATTAGGGCAGCTGTGAAGTTGATACTGCATTAGGGACTTCATACTCTATAAAGAACATAACAAAACTTACTGACTGCAAGAGAATTTTTGGAAGTGGAAGTTTCTGGTAAACTCTTGTTTGTCGGTGCATGCATGAGCTTAAAAGTCTCAAGATAGACCTAGTAAGCAATGCCTGGAATATTCCAAGGTGTTTCATTGATACAGCAATGAATTTCTGCAGCATCGATTTTTAATTTTGGTGTTCAACATCTTTTCATCATCCTCATGCTATTAACTTGTGCTGCTTGATGGTTTTTAAGCAGAAGTATGTAGTTATAATGGGGAAAAAATCTTGCATTTTGTCACAGTTCACCTTATCTACATGATAGCTAACACCAGAAAAATAAGATTTTTTTTTGCGTGTTAATACTTCTGAATCTGGTGCCATCCATATCATTATGGTGATCAATATGTTTTTATCAAATAAGTCAGAGTGTTAGGTTCTTTATATTTATTTACATTTTAGAAATAATAAAATTTCTATCTATAATTTCCATGCAAACATAAATTAGGAGTATTTTGATAGTGTAGTAATTTGTTTTTCTTTCTCTTACTTGCCTACATCAGAAAAGTGTATTTGAGGGTGATTACACAAATGTTTGACTTGGATTTTGATATGCTGACCATGATTGATACATGTTAGAAAATAAGATTTGCAAAAATAGTTCTCTGCATCAGTATAATGATTAATTTTGGGTTTCCTATTCCCCCATGGTATTAATCTCAGACAGAAGATGCAAAAACCTATAATGGGGCTACAAATAAAATTCAGTAAAACATAACCAAATTGTTTTTTCATATCCATGGGAGATACACTCACTGAAGATGTCAAATACCTGTCTTTCATTTTGTCAGATGACCTCCTGCTGTATATTTTGGGGGTTCAGATATATCTTGTGCATATACAGTCAGTATATCTATTGACTGTGCAGTTGTCACCTAACAATCCTTCGTTTATTTGTAGTCATTCCAGGAATTGTAAGAGAAGTAGTAACGTGCAAAAGTGAAAGTGACTCCAAATTAATTGGAGTAAAATTAATGCAGGAAATTTTGCATAAAAACCAAATAGTACCATGGTATTGGACAGATTCCAGAAATATATTTTAAATCTTCTGAGGTTATGATTGAACTGTCTAGAAAGTAGCTCTAATTTAATTTTATGGGTTTTTTGATGCTGTAGCTTCAGAGACCATAAAGTCTGTATTTTTTCACTCTTTCCTGTATATGTAATTTATCTGATTTCCTTGGTTTGTAAAGAACGCCCATTTTAAGAAACTGAAATAATTACAGAGTTGAAATATTTTGTCTTTATGGTTTTACTCATATGTTGATGTTAATGAAATAATACATACCTTTTTTTAGAAGAGTGACTATGCTCATTGAGTTTTTTTTGCCCAGACTATTTTTTAATTTTCCATTTCTTGTATAGCTGTGTACTGAAGTAAAATATACAAAAGATGATGTTTGGTCAAAGACATTTTTAAAAATTCAAAGTTAAGTCTTCAAAATTACCACATTTCATAAATTACTGTTACACAACAGTCAGAGCATGGTTTAGCTGTACATCTTTATTTAGAACAAGTGGTGTATAGGAAGAAAGTGCTCGTACACTGGTTGTAACTTTCTGCTGAGAAACACAGTCAGTTTAAAATTGCATTCTTATAAATTGTCTTTGATATTGTCTTCCAATACTTTGTCTTTTCTTGATAACTGAGTGAAAAAGATACAATGTAGATAAAACTGATGAGTGAACAAGCATATTATGAATGTCTTCAAATGAGAGAAAAAGCAGATGAATTAACAATTTTTTAATATGTGGTTAACTTATCTATATTATATATATATATGTAGATATATAATTTTGCATATGGCTTGTAAAATAGAATTCTCTCTTTCAAATAAGTTTATTTTATTTATTGATTTCTTTTAGCTTGGAGTTAAAAGAAATTTTGACACCACTGAAAGTAGTAATTCATTGGTTTCGGAACTGATGGGGGCCAGTACAAAACAGGATAACCTCTGTGTTGCACACCAGAGGATGTCAATCTCTCCAGAGCATTCCACATTGGACCATAGCAATTCCATTGACATGGTCTGCTCTGTGGAAATTTGCACATCTATAATCTATTTTTGTACAACCCTTTTGTATTGGGGCTGCAGATGCAGCATTGAGGTTGCCTCTAAAAATACTACTAAAATTTTGTCCAAAGTAAAATAAAAAACCAGAACATCTAGGAATCTCTGCTTAACTCAGACATGTGAAATCAAATATGTGTCATTTATCAGTAGAAACATTTGTTTTGCTTATATCTATAGCCCTTGAAACCACAAGCCTTTTTTTTTTTTTTTTTTGCTACTACTGGTGGTGTGCAGAAACCAGTTTGCATTGCGGTGTGCAGTACTGTCCGATGTAAAAGATACTAAGCAGAATGAATTTTTTATTAAATCACTTCTTTCTGTCTTGCTTTGGCTACTTCATTTTTAGTGCTATCCAAGACTTTGAAAGAGGAGCGTGTTAGAAATTTCATGCACACGCTGCTTGCCCTCTTTCACAAATTTGCTGTTTCCCTCTGTTCTATTTTATAACTATATTATCACTATATTATCACTATTTTATATCTGTATTATCACTTAGAGTGAGCAGCCTGATGCAGCTGTGGTGGGAGTGCCATCATTGTGTCATAGTTTATAGCATGGCAAGTGTTCAGATGGTTGTTTGCTACTCACTCATTACCTAGCTACACTGTAGTTCAGGGAATAGGAATATTGGAAAGGTTTGATTTGTGCACATGAAAAACCATCTTTTTCTCTTGAAACTGCTCTCTCACCATTAACGCTTTTCATCGTTTAACCAGACGATGGGTGCTGCAACAACTAATTCAGGAAAACTCCTTGCCCAGTCTTGCAACTAAAGGAAACTTGGGAGCAGCACCTGTGGAGAAGATTCACCGACTAGTGCAGGAAGAAATGAATGTCTGCTCTGAAGCTGCTGGGAGATATCCAAGCAACTACAATGCCTGGTCCCATCGCATCTGGGTTTTACAGCATTTGGCAAAGCTCACTGTCAAGGTATAATGCAATAGTGAATAAATTCTTAATTTTTTTTCTCAAAAAAACCCAAATACTGGTTTGCAAAGCAGATTGTTTAACATGAATGAAGAGTATCAAGTGAAGTTATCGCAAATAGCTAAGAATGTTTGAAGAAAGTGGGCAAAATCTTGCAGTGAGTATGTTTTGCATTTTTCTTGCCAGTGTAAGCAGGTTCTGCTCAGCAGAAATAACACATTTTTATTGCCTGTATACAAAGTTCTGTTTCTCTCTTAGTACTTGGTGCTAATGTATGTGTGGGAAGAGTATAGATGGGACTATGTGAGCCAAAGTAAGGAATGGGCAACTCTAAATAATTCTTCCAGCACTAGTCTTGAAATTCATAGTAGAGGAAAAAGGTAATACGTAAAAGATATTATTTTGATAATAATAACGTCAATTAATATCAATGATTTGATGCCCTTACTCAGTTTACCTGTGGTTTCAGAATTTTGAAGGACCAAGTGAAAACAGCAGGAATTTTGGAGAAAGCATAGTACTGCTTGTAACTAATTTCTTCAGTTCCAGCAGTATTTTTTGACAACATTTACACTGTTTAAACAGTGATTAAACAATGAGTTTAAAAAATTAAACAGTGATTAAACAGTGATTAAACAATCACCCTGAGCTAATTAAACAACTTCAGGGTCAGCAGGCTCACTTTATGCAGTGTTGAGTTGTTTGTGTCTATAACATCAAGACCTGCAGCAAATTAAATTAGTTCATGCGACAGGGTCTAAAATTATATAGGTGGTTTTGTAATACCATGCTTTCTGAGTAGTTAGGTGGATTCTCTGTGAGTATTAGGTTGACACAGTGACACATCAGTCACTTTTAACAGCAGCTTCTGCATTTTGCCACATAGGGTTGTAAGGGAGGAATTTACTGGACATTGTTGGGTCAATATAGCCATTATTTTTATGTCCATTGCAGAGACAGGGCAGAATTTGGACTCGTCTGCCTAGCAAGTTTATATGAAAAGGTAGTTTTCAGAAGACTCTGCAGAATTGCAGGATTCAGATAGATTGAAGGTTAGAAGTTAGGGTTAGAGGTCTATATAACAGAAAACAGGAACTTTAATGTCTTCAAGAGCTTACTAAAAGGTGAAGGGAATTAGCACTGTTAAAGAAAATTCAAGTCATTTTATGCCTTAAAACAAGTTATAAGCAGCTCAGTGTCCATTATACTTCTAACAGAAGTCTGAGGATCACAATTACACCTTGAGTGCTTTTTGCACTTGCTATTCCTTACTGATTTAATTAAAGAAAAATAATTACATTGTCATGGAAATAACTCTTTGCAGATATGGAATTGTTCTGGTGAGTTTATTCATTGTCAGTTGTGAGTGCTTTTTGTGACAAATCACAAACATGCCTGTAAAGGAAATATTTTAAATTTGTTTGATCATTCCAAAGTTCCATTTACTTTGCCTGCCATCCCACTTCCCCTCCTGATCTGTATTTTTTAGAATGAAGACTATGGAAGTGATACTTTTGTCTAGAGATGTCCATCTGGTTTCTGTTACCTCTGGCAAAATTTCACTGGTGCTATTGTTCCTCCACCAATGTGTTAAACCTGTTGGGAAGAATCTATTTTGGCTCTAGGTTTTTTCCAGGATACCACCAATGCATCTCATCAGAGGGCCTAGTAGAAGGTGTTTGGGAGACAGGAAAATTAGGAAAAAGCGTAGAACATAAAAGACAGCAAGAAACTTGTGATGAAATTTGTCTAGGTAACTTAAAGAGGCAGAATTATACAGGGTTTTTTTGCAAGATATGATGCAGGGAAAAAAGCAAATAATGAGAACAAGGAAAAAGCAGGCATTACAGATTTTCACAAAAATATGCAGATTCACAGAATCACAGGACGATTTGGTTTGGGAGGGATCTCCATCTCATTCCAACCACCCTGCCATGTGCATGGATGCCACTCATTAGATCAGGTTGCTCAGGAGCCCATCCAGCCCAGACTTGAATACTTCAGTGGAGGGGGTAGTGGAGCAGTTCCAAGACTGAGCCCTGAGGGGCTCATCACCAGTCTCCACCTGGACATAGAGCTGTTGACCACTCCTTTCTGGCTGCATCCATCCAGCCAATTCCTTACCCACTGAATGGACCTTCCATCAAATCCATCTGTCTCAAATTTAGAGATAAGGATGTCATGTGGAACCCGTATTGCCTTCCACATCTAGATTGATGACATCTGTTGGTCTTCTCTTGTTGACCACTGCTATCACTCTCTCATAGTAAGCCACCAGATTGTTCAGGCACCATTGCTGGTTGCCTTGTGTCACCTCCTTGTCTCCTAGGTGCCTTGGCATGTCTTCTGGAAGGATCTGCACCATGATCTTGCCAACCACAGAGGTGGGGCTTACTGGTCTCCAGTTCCCTGGGTCTTCCTTTCTCCCCTTTATAAAAATGGGAGTAGTGTTTCCCTTTTTCCAGTCACTGGGGACTTCCCATAACCACCATGACTTCGGATTCAGTGGACGGTGGTTTGGCAACATGATCCAGTTGTCTCAGAACTCTGTAACGTGGGTCTTCAGATGCCATAGACTTGTGGCTGTTCAGCTTCCTCAAGTGTTTCTGAACCTGCTCTTTGCTTATAGTCGGAGGGAGTTTGCTTCTCTGCACAAGAGTCTAGAGGATCAGGGACTAGAGAGAAGTGGGAGGGAGGCCTGACTGCGAGTGAAGACTGAGACAATGAACTCAGTACTTCATCCTTCTCCATGTCAGTTGCCACCAATTCTTGTTTATTAGGGAGCATACACTCTCCTTGGTCTTTTTTTGTGGCCTGTGTACTTACACAGTCCCTTCTTGTTATTTTTTGCATCTTTTGCCAAAGCTGCCAAGTCTTGTCCAGCTTTGCCTTGGCTTTTCCATTATTTAGAGGTTGTTTACTTGTTCAGTGTCTCATGTAACACTTTCAGCAATTTCTGTGTTTGAATATCTGAAAAGTATGGCAAATTTCAGCAAGATGCATGACTGGAATCATGCTGAAAAATTGACAGATAAAAAAGTCACTGTTTCTATGGCCATTTAGTTATTGCAAGGCTACTGCTAATTAAGGAGTACCTGTATTATTTAGAGCTGTATTTCTGCTGTAATACAAACTTTGCCTGTAGTTTAAAGTGTACAAGGAAGCAGAGGCCCAGAAACATAAATAGTATATTGTATTATCATTTAAATATGACTTCTCAAAACAGGTTTGTCATTAACAAAGCAGTCGACCTGCTTTGGAGGATTTCAAGAGGTAGGCTGTGTAATAGGATTTTGGTTATTCTTTTCCCTTTGGTTTGATAATCCTAATGCTACTGCAGACTGAATCTCAGCTCAAGCTCTGGAAAAAAAGATTTTAAATGCTAGAGAAGAAAGTTTTGGCCCAGTAGGAAAATATACTCAAAGGATATAGATGTTTTTTCTTCTTACACTAGACAGTCAAAAACATTATTTTCTTTCGATATAGAAATTTCAGTTCTAACTGCAGAATTTGAATGGCATTAGCAAGTTTACGTAGTGTTTAAATAGTGTTCATTAACATAAATCAAGGATTTGTCAAGAATGGATTGTTTGAAACTGATCTAATAATTCTGGTGTTGGAACACTTGCCATGGAAAGCCCGATTTCAGCTTTCTCACATGACTGTATAGTTAGTTAGTGGGGTTAGATCATGGGCCCCAGATACCTACTAAAAGGTGGGTGCATAATTAGTTAGAGGACTGGGGTAGGAGATTGGTAGGGGTATAGTCTTAAATTCATACACAGAGTGTTGCTTCAGTGAAATTATGCAGATAGAAGAATAGGGTGTAGTTCAGCAAGGATTGACAAACTTTGTTTTCTTTAGATTGGAATACTCAATTTCATAATTAAAGGATGGAGATTGACTGATCAGACCCTACAATAAAACAAGCAAGCAAACAAATAGTGGGATAATTGTCATGAGGCAACACTTCTCTTGTGTGATGCCCAGAAGACAACATGTTCACAAGACACAAAGTAGTTTTTTCTTGTAGCCATCCCCAGTAATACCTTACCTTTTCCTTAGATGACAGGGTCTTCAAAAGTGCTAGTTTCTGTGGGTGCTATATTTATTTGGTTATCCTTAAAAGTTTGTTTCCCCAGTTCCTTTAAATTTCCCTGATGTCCCAGACCAGGGAAGAAGTTCAGGTCTGCAGTTTATGGTTGGAAAAGTGCTCTAAAACAAGCAAGCACATGGTCAGGGAGGGTGTAAGAGGGAGTGCAGACCCAGAGGTTGAGACGAAGGTCACTAAGCACACATGTCATGTTCTGGGGGAAGCTGCCAGTTCCATGGTAGTCAGCTCACCACCAGAGGTAGAAAAGAGGTTGTCAGGAGTGGGGAGGGAGGTATTTTCATTTCCTCTTTCTTCACAGAACAGTGGCAAAGGGCTTGTACTGATAGAGATGGAAATGGAGAAAGTTGGCTTTATAAGAAAGAACCTCTTGGAATTCAGACATTAGCTGGCTTTTTCTTTTACTTCCAGTTGTTAGAAGCATCTTCCACTGGTACTCTGAGGTTCCTAGGTAGGAGGTTGTTTTGTGTAGATCTGAAGAAGTTTCCATGGCAATCTTCTGTGTTGCTTTTTTAAAAAAAGGTGTTCTGGTTCAGGTAAGGAGTGATGCTGGGAATAATTTTGTTCCCTTTGTACAGGGAGTTAAAATGCATAATTAAGATGTTCCCCTGTAAATTTGTAGCTCATAAATATTTCAGATAAATTAATTGGATTCTTCTGAAGTTTCAGTTGAGCATAAATGTGTGTAGTATCAATCACAGCTGAATAAAGGCTGATCTGATTTTTCTGAGCCTTATGTTGTTCGTAATAGACCTATGAATTTTGAAATTCAAATGTTTAAAATACTAAGCTCAATGTCTATGAAGAAAGGAAAAGCTGATCTTACTGTTTAAAGTGCAGATCTGGACATGGAGTTTTAGTTCCCTTAAGAACTCTGTGTGTGGACTGTTCCTTAATACTGCACTTCAGTTTGCTGATCTCTAAAAAGAAGGTGATGCTGGTATTGCTTGCCAAGATTTTCTAAATCTTTTGGCAAGATTTAGAAAAACATGATGACTGTCTTGGGTAGAAGACACTGTTTGCATTGTATTTGCTCCAACTTCTTTTAGAACACATGCCCCAAAAAAAGCTGTATAGCTAGCCTTGTGTGTTTCCATGGTTTTCTTTGTGGGAGGCTCAGGCTTTTGTGCTGCAGTATCTGAAAGAAAGACTTCTACCTATGAAAGCTGTTTTGCATCAGCTGGTCCTGTTAAGTGATGTAGGTAGCTTAGGAGAAGAGGTTAAAAGCAAGAATATACCATAAGATTATTAAGATTACTTCCTAAAGTCTTTTGAAGTAAATGAAAAGGGTAGTTTTGATCTCTTTGGGTAGTTTGAGCTCCGGAGAAGCAGTGTGAGGAAAGAGGTTAAGGCCTGTGAAAAAAAACAAACCAGTGGCTCTAACAGAGAAAGCAAAGCATAGTAAAAGCTTTTTCTGGGAGCCAAGCTTGCATTTCTCTCCAGAAATGAATTTTGAAAGTTTAAAAGCACTCAGAATTAAGGACAATCACAGGAGCCAGAAGTGTTAAAAGCACAGCTATAGTTGGCAATTTAAGTATTTACCAAAGTTGTTTTGAAATCCTTTCTAGAGGTTCTTCAGTAGTAAAATCAAGCAACCTGATTATGAACAAGTACTTTTATATTTCACCGGCTCTAGGACTTTAAACATAGTGTTATGGTTTCTCTCATGGGAAATCATTCTCTCATTCTCTCATGGGAAATCAAGGTGCAAATTAAGTTTGTTTTTTTTTCCTTTTAAGCAACTAACCTACCTTCTGACACCCACAATTCACTGGGTAAAAAGTAAAATTCCAAAAGCTAATAGAATTGTAGTTTGTGCCTCCTCTAAATAGTATTTATTGCTAACCATTTTGAGATTCTTAAACCACTGCTTATTTCATATCAGAAGTGATTTGGATTTTTTTCCCACTCAGCTTGTGGGTAGGTTTCTGAAAAACCTGCCTTTTCACAGTTTGGAAGAGGTATTAATTTGTTTTCTGCAGGGATGCCAAGATGCTTTTCAGCACATAGTAGAAAAGGCTCAGCGATAGTTCTTTTTTCTGTGTATTCTTAAACCATTACCACAGTGGCTGAAATCTCCAAAGAAGAGGTTACCTTAATACAGAAGCAGTAGGGGTAAGTTCCTCCATTATACTGGTTGATAACTGTCCCTGCATTTTGTTTCAGGTTCTCCTTGATGAACTTTCATCCACTAAATACTGGGTGTCCATGCATGTCTCGGACCATAGTGGATTTCATTACCGCCAGTTCTTACTCAATTCCTTGATACGCAGAACGGTGACTGACAATAACATACTGGTACAAAATCAAGTGGTAAATGAGCAAAGCCCTAGCCTTCAGAAGGAGGAAGAGAGTGCAGGGACAGAAGCTGCTTGTGCAGAGGAGCAAAGCGTGGATCTCCCCCGCCATTTAGATGAAGAGATGGAACTCTGCAGTGAACTGATTGATAATTACCCAGGGCATGAAACCTTGTGGTGTCATAGGTAAGAGGACTTGGTCAAAAGAGTTTCCTGATTTGTGGAGGATTCTTCACATGGTGTTTCCAAACAAATTGTTCTGGTTTTAGGAAGTACCACTCAATAAAAGATTTTTAAGCTATGTATTAAGCCTTTGGAAAATGTTCAAGAGCATAATCAGAACTATTGTGTGGGAAATTTGATTTGGCTTAAATATCATGGGGTGTAAGCTCCGCTTGTCCCTGTAATTTGTGCAAGAGACACAAGATGCTATCAGTGGGCCTCCTCGCACTTTAAATGTTTAAACAACAAAAAATGAACAAAATGTGGACAGAAGATAGGGTGCAGAAAATGTTTGCTTTACTGGGTGCAGGTTCCTGACTAGGTAACAGGAGATTTGCCAAAGTGACATGGAGCCCTTTCTAGTAGAGTGTGCACAGAGACAGCAGGTTTTGTGTCTTTGAGGGAAATCTGGTGGTGGCAAATGAATTGAAACAGTTCAGCAGCAACAGCAGGTTATTTTCAGTGCATGACTTTCTCTTTTTTTTCTTTTCTTCTTTTCTTTTCCTTTGAAGAAGGTGTGTGTTCTACCTTCAGCAGCACTTAAGCAACAAACTTCCTCTCATGAGTACAGCGGTATCATCTTTGGACAGCAGTGATGAAAGTCTGAATAATTCCCACCACAGTCCTGCAACAAGTCACATGGCACAAGCTATGGATGTTGATGGTTTGAATGAATCCAGCAGCAAACAAGGTTATACCCAAGAAACAAAACGCCTGAAGCGTGCTCCTGTGCAGGACTCTCTTGGTCCAGAAATGGAATACCGGTTTGTTGATAAAGTATTATCAACTTGTAGGGATGTGGACCAAGCCAGGTTTGCTACTGCTTATAGAAAATGGTTAGTTACATTTTTAGATCAGTGAATGAAATGTTGAAAGCTTTCAGGGTTCTTCTCTTAGTGCAATATTCTCTTTTCAGGCACAAATGCATGTCTTGGTTCCAAGTGTTAGCTAACTCTATGTTTCTCTCTCTTTTGATGGTCAGTCCTAGAGCTAAATTTCAGAGTAGACATCTGTCACTTTATTAAAGAACTGGCATACGTTTTTATTGAGCAAATGCAGTTTGTTACTTAATCTCTCAAAGAGATTGAGTAAGAGATTGGTAAAATCACTTTTACCAGCTTCCTACCATGACGTTTTCTTTTTTTTTTTTTGACTTCTGCTTAAGGTGGACTATGAAATCATTTGACTTTAAAAAAAAAAGAGGTAAAAGAAAAAAAAATTAAATGCTTGTGAAACAGAGTGTCTGAAAAAATGGGGGAATCTGTCAGTATCAGTTAAACCTGTTCCCAGTTTGTTTCTGTATGGCATCATGTTAATACCGTATTGGATCCAGACTATATTTGGTGAATGCTATTATTTTTGTATAGCAGTCTTTGGTAGAACACCAGAATACAGTGTTTCTTTCTGAAGGCTTCAGTAACAGTTTAAGAGCTGTGATGCCTTTTACTGTTCTAACTCCATTTTTGTTTGCTTATTAATTGTCATGTTAGCTTGCTAGGAAGGTCTATAAGGTTGAAATCTTGATAAGCAGATACAGGAAAATGTGGCAGAAAACAGTTCAAACACATGCTCACCCACAGTCAGAGCTGTATTTGGCTGTATTTGTGAATCAGACTACATTTTATTTTGGCTGTATTTTAAAACAGACTACCTTCATTTCTTACTTGGTGTTTATTTATTTATTTTATCTCAACAATCCAGATTTAATCACACTTTATGCACATTGCTGAATGTCTTTTTCACACTACAGATTCTCACCCTGCCAAATCATACATTGGTAACTTGTACTTAATCAAGACCTTACAAGTCCAATATTGGATGGAGTAAAAAGTAGCTCTTCCAACTGATGATTGAGACTATACAGTTAAAAAAAACCAGTGACAGCAACAAGGGAGCTAACCCTTCCCTTCTGTTTTTTTGAAGAGCTTCAGTCTTTGTTGTTTTGGTTTTTTTTCCATTTTTACTCCTAAAGAAGAGCTCTACTCCAACCACACATTTCTGTTTACATAACTGTAAATTTTAAGGGAATTTGAAGTCAATTATGAATGGTGTATTTTGTCATTTCCTTAGAATTTGTCTGTAAAAGGGATTTTTTACACTAGTAGAATTGCGCTGGTACACAGACCCAGGGAAAACATTCTACAACTGTAGAAGTTTATACAATGGCAACATTGCCTCTTTTAAAAGCATACTATTCTCTGGGGGGATTAGATTTTCAAGTTAGTGTCCTTGCCATAATTGCTTTATTTATCTTCTGCCCCAAATGGTTCTTGACCATAAGTTTCAAGATGCTGTTTCTGTTGGGCAGAGAGAGAAACAATGAGGGAGGAGAAAACACAGGTAGCCTGCTCAAAAGATGTCACTTTGAATCAAAAAAAAAGCACTCAAAATGTGAAGTTCTTGCACTTCTAAGTAGTTTGATGAATGGAGTTTACTCTTGCATTTCAAAATGAAAACAGACCACCTCCAGAACATATTCTTTGAGAATATGTTCCCTAAGCATTTCAGGCACAACGTAGCTAAAAATGACATTTCTAAATGTACACTGTTGTGTTTACAGTACATAGATGAGGGTGTTCTAGGCTTGAGCATCTCCATGTCAAAGCTTTGTTTCAGAGGGCATCCTCACCTGCCTCTCCCTCGGTATGGATGTATTACATGGTCATTAGCTTTGAGGTGCTGTGGCATGTGGTGGTTTGGTTGATGGTTTCAGTTGCAGACAAACATAATTGTTGTCTAAAGGAGGTGTGGGATTGGCTTGAGAGCACAATCATAATTGTCATAAGATGCTGCCTCAATGATCACTGATAAATAGGTAGGTTCAAGTACAAACAGGAGTCTGAACTTAAGTTCTTAACTTGAGCAAGAAGTTTTACCCATCCCAGGTGACCTGATGTTTAGTGAACCTGGATGATACATTAAAGTATGTGTAGTAGCTTGGTCAGCTTGATTAACAGTATCCCATTAATGACTCATATGAACCTGGAGAGTGTTAAGTCAAGGGGGCAGTGTATTACAGATCAGGTTCTTGGTCTTAGATTATTTCGTAATGTACTTGTGTGTTCTGTTTACCTTGGCAAAATTTACCTGTTTATGAGAAAAATATTAGTGATAGGAGCAATCTTGGAAGTGGGAGCATGATAAGAAACATTTCTTGAACTGTGGAAGGGAAGAGATTCTCTCTTCTTGCACTGGAAAGAGTGAGGCTTTCAGAAGAAAATACTAATACTAGAATCTGACTTGAAACTGATTATATAGTTCTTCCAGACTATAATCTGGAGTCTTAGTTAGCATTCTCAGAGCTGTACTGCAGAATTTCTGTGCTTTTGAATTTGACATCATAAACATTTAAGTAGGTGTCCTCATATACATGGGTACAGTTCCTATTGGTTTCAGCACAAGTGATGCATTCTTGCAGGATGACAAGATTTGGTCCTATGTAACTGAATAGAGTTGCATTGAATTTTAGTACTTGGAAAATGTTCTGAGAACTCTCATTAGAGGTGGTGCTGATAGTCTTACTGCTTTTGTAAAACATTGATGGCTGTAGTATAACTCATAAGTGTGGGTTTTTAAAGTCTGCACCTCATGGAAATATTCCCCTGCACTCTATTTTTTAAATCCAGTTAGAATAGTTACATTTAGAAATGTTTGCAGACCTGAAAACTAAACAGTGAAATTGAAACAAGTCATATCTTTCTGTTGGAAGGAAATGCAAACAGTAAGTTGTCAAATTTTAGCTTTAATTTTTTAATGGTAACAATATAAATTATATTAAAAAGGAAAATAATATCTAAATTGCTCTGAACTGTCAATGTCCTAAAGCCTCATGCATGAATTGATTGAAGAGGTACTTCTAACATACTGCATTAAGCTCAAAACTGATGTGAAGTTCTGGAACTATGATCTTTGCAGCATACCTGTCAAACCACTTGGTGTTACTGCAGAGTCCCATTTGGGCACTGCTTGAGAAAAATAAAGTGGCTTTAGGCCATTGGTAGTTAATGTATTGAGCACAGCTGCTTTACATAAGGCATTTCAGCTGTTTTGTGTTTCAGAGATCAGGGACTAATAATTTAGTTAGTGAACGTTCCTGCAGAGAAAATGTCCAGCAGAAGCTGCAGAATTCAAGGCTCTCACTCTCTGAAGTTTCTTCAAATATAAAATCAAACTTTGTACATCTTTAAACATCTTAATGTAATCTTTCCTAATTTAGTCTTCTGCTGTAGTATGTGTCATTTGAATTGATTCTTTTTGTTCACTGGATTAGTCTTTGTAGAAATTTGTTTGTGCTAGAAACAAAGGGTTTCGAGGAACAAATGTAATTTGAAACTACAGAATTTGGAATAGAAGGAACCACATTTTAAAGTGGTAAATTCTCAGCTGCTAAATACAGTAACTGTTATTTCACTGGCATTTTGTTTGTCTTGTGTGTTACAGTCACTGGAGAAACATGCAGCATTAAAGACAGCTACAATAACAAATTGTATGAAGTCATTGGAACGCATTGTTATAGCTGCTCTGATTAATATTCTTAATGTACTCGTGTCTGCATATTTGCATTTTATTGACTGCTTACATATTCTTAATACAACAAAATCCGTGTGTCATTTAAATAGGGGATAAAGTAACTTGTCAGTTTATACGACTTGATTAATTATCTTTATGTAATTTGCTTTAAGACAAATAAGCAAAGTGATAACATAGAGAGAAAGCTTAGATTTTTGTCTTATTATTGAAATTTCTGGCATTTCCAGTTTTATTCTAGTGCTGCTTAATTAGAATGTGTAGCTAGACTTTATGGATGGGAGTGATTTTTTTTTTTTCCTAAGTAGATAGTTAATGAATTTTTAAAACAGTACTGTATAATATTGATGAACAGAAAGAAAGGGTTTTGGAAATGTTTGTCTGCATAACCAGACTCAAAAAGGATACTTTTTTCAAGAACATACAACACACTGAGCAAAATGTGAATACCAGAGAAAAATTTGAATTGTGAGTCTTTAGAGATTTGATGATTAAATTTTTGGACAAGTTGTTGTTTGCTTAGTTTTGTTTTGCCTTCTGTAAGAGGAGAGTGCTTTTTGGGTTTTTTTTAAAATCCAGTAGGAGGTGAACCATTGCACTCACAATATGGGGAGAAAAACCCACAACTGCAACTGAATTGTATCTCGTAGAGCAGTTTTGGAAAAGGCAACGAACTGACACTGAAACGTAGATGTTGCTTCAGAATGCATCTTTGCACTCATTGGGTGATGAGAGATATGTATAATTAGATCTTACTATTTTATCAGTGTCACATACAAAGAATAGGGTGTGACTTACCAATTCTCAAATGCACTTAACATTCAAGTTAGTTTCAAAGGAAGTTCAGTGTCCCTGTCTATGATAATTTTCCCTGTGTACTCAGAGGTATGTTTCTTCTCAGCCTCTTCTCTGTTCTTCCAACCAGCAAAGAAGAATGTAGCAAAGCATTGGTGAGGTGGTCTAATTTCATGTTTGAGTGACTCTGACTACCTCCCAAAAATACTTTGACTGATGGCCATAAGTGGAGTTCATCAGGCTCAGTTATTTCAGAACCTCATGCTAGGCCTATTTCAGGCCTATTTCAGATGTGAAAAGCAAGAGCTTTATCAATGAATCTATCAAGTTTTCCAGGGAGAGTTTGAAGGAGAATGGAAAAAAAAAGATTGTAGTTAAAGTTGGAAAAACTAGAATTAGCATAAATTTTCATTTGTCTTTTCCTCTGAATAAGCAAATCTGTTGCTGAAAAACAGAGGAAATATGCTTATAGGGAATTCCATATATTATGCTTTTGAACTGCAGACCTGACACTTTCTAGTGGCTTTTGCTTAATGTGTAATGTTACTTCTCAGGGCATAGTATATTGTAGTGAATTAGGGTGCATTTTTACAGTTTATAATTATTGATTTAAAAGGAAAAAAAGCTAAACATGGCTTTTAATTGCTTTTTTTTTTTTTTGTCTAGCATAATATTTTATAATCTACCCACATGCCAACACTGTACCCAATAATGTGCAGTAGACCTCACTATCTCATCTGCTTCATACTGTTATTCTGTGGAATTGCTGTTGCAGTCTTGCAGGAAGTCCCTGACAGTTGTTGGATTTATTCTCTAAGTTTCCTAGTAGTATTCAGTAAAGTAGTTAGTATCTCAAAGTATGTTGTAACGATGGGGAAGCTTTTTACTGCATCTGTGTTGATGCACCATAGGTCTTAGAGTCAATATTTAAAATTTTTTTGTTAGGATTCTGAATGCTAAATCTTTTTTGATAGCTGTCAAACTCTTACATTCAACAGAGTTATTCTGGAAAACAGAACTCTGAACTGAAGTCTGGTTTGTTAAATATCTGTATCTGCACCATCTGGAACCTGCTGTATAGACAGAGGTGGGGAGAACCCACAGTGAGGTGCAGATTTTCTTCACGAGACATTTTCTGAATGGAATATAATTATGGTTAAACAAAGAGCTTTTCTTGGATGAGGTACACCTGTCTGTTCATCAATACCTGTTGTGAATAAAGTTATGAAATTGGTACATCAATAATATGGTAAGATTTGCTGAATGGCTGCATGTAATGAGCAGATAAAAGAAATGCAGTTTTTTTAATCTGCTGTAAAAAAAACACAACAAAAAACATACACATAAATAAGGTACCAGAATTTCTTTTTAGAAAGCAAAATATACCTATATGTGTATGAAATGTGTTCATTCACTTTTCTAACAGTTTTTCTTTTTTGAAATGGCTACATTTAAAACTGAAAAGTGTACTTGGGAACACATTTTACTTCATATAATCGCATTACTTTCATATAATTAAAATAATAGATGTCTTAAATGTTTTGAAGTAGCATTAAGATCCAAGGTAGTGACAGCACTGCAGTGTTCAAGTGAGCCAATAAACTCTAGTTTTGTAACATCATTGTGTTCATCAAAGTACTATTCTACGTAGGGAAATGTTTATTTTATCAAGATTTGTGCAAAAATATTTAATTCTCATAGCTTTCTTATTAGGGGGATATACAACTAGTTTTGAACATAATATTTTGCAATATTTTTTCTATGAAAATTTCTCAGATGCACAGTTGTGACCATTGTAAATTTTATGTAGATTTTCAAGATTAATTAGATAAATCATAAATTTTGTAGCAGAAAGACTAAAATTATGACAGGACAGTAAGACACTGGAAAGTAATCCACTAAATGACCAGTGTTCTACAGGATAGTGAATGTAAAGCATTAAGTTTGTTTTTCACTGGTCTTGCTTTGTCATAGGATGAATTCCTGTCAGATGGGGATTATTGTCTTTTTTTTTTTTCTTTGAGTAGTCAGTAGAGAATTTATCTGTGAATAAATTATCTATATTTATTCTCCCACAATAAGTGTGCATGTATGTGTGAATGGATGGATGGCGGAACTGTATTTATGTCCTGTGAACATTGCAAAAATCATCCACATTTGGCTATCTGCTGACAGACTCCTCCATGGATGACCTGTCCTGAGTCTGAGTCTAGCAGGGTCAGTGCCAGGTTGTCTGCTGAAAGCAGTGATATCTATTGCTTCCCCTCTCTGTCTTAATCTGCCTGATTATCATTATACTTGGGCAAATGCCTGCACACACCAACCAAATCATTAGTGGCGGTGTTTATTCCAAGTGCTTGTAGGGAGTATTTGAGACTGTGAAAGAGTTTGTAAGGTCTTGCAAGCTGGGAAAATTTGGGGTTGCTCAGCCAATACCCAGGGGATACTTTTCATGAGTCCTCCAGAAAGAAAATGAACAGGCATGTTTTGGATGAGTGCTGTAGCATCACAGGATACTGAGATAAGTATAACTAGTGACTTAAATTGGTATTTCAATACAAACAAGTAGTCTTTTTGGTACTTTGTTTTCAGTATTCAGTATTTTTCTCACATTCCTTTTTGTCAAAATAAATCACATAAAATATTCTCAGAATTACTCTTAATTTTGACTGTCTTCTGATTTTGAATTATTGGATTTGAGAGCTTTCCTTAAAGGAAGCAGTTTTACTGGAAAATGCTAGCACCTTTCCTGTTTCCTCTAAGACAATGTGATTTATTCCAAGTGTTCTAAAATGAGCACATGAAATCACAGGGCGTTACTGAAAGTATCATTTATCCTCCTAAATACAAAATGTAAAAAAGCTTCTCTCATATATTTCTTGTTTTCTTTTTTTTAATTTTCTCCTACTAGCTGCTAAGAAGAAAGAATATGTAAGGAAACTCATAGTCGATATGAGTTTGGTTTACTTACAATCTTGGTTTACTTAATTTGGGCGTTCATTAAGTTCAGAAAGGAGCAAGTAATATACCCACCAGCGTTCTTGTATAGAAGTAATTTGCAGGATCTGGTTATATGTTTGTGATCTGAATGCTTTATTTTTACATCTATTGAAATGAGTTTCAAAATTCCCACCAACTTCATTGACTTCAGATCAGGCCATGCTGGGGATCAGATGGCCTGTCCTTCAGATCAGGCCAGACTTTCAGCCTCTAGCTGGTAGCCATGACATTAAATTTAGTGTGTAATTAAATAATAAATTAGATGAATTATAAGGGACTTGTTTGTCACGAATGGTTGTATTTATGGCTTCAATAAAAAAAAAAAAAACCAAAAACCAAAAAACAGTTTATGTAGTCTATACTCATTAGCACTGTGGAAAAGGAGCCATTAAGGTTATGGAATGTTAGACGTTTAAAAGGGCAGCTAGAGAAAAACTAGGGGTTTTTTTCTACAGGGTATCAGTAGCTAAGGAAGCTTCCTTTTTCCCTCTGGTTTTATTCCCCCTCTATTCTCTCCTCTCCTTCTCTTTCCCTCTTTCCTCCACCTCCTGCCCCAGCTCAAAACTCCCCATTCTCTCCCCTGCCTCCATGACTTTTCATCTTTTCTAGTGGCAAAAAGTTCCATACAATATGCCTGTGTGCAAACCAGGATAACACTTTAGTTTTGGAAGTAGTGCATATCAATAGCAAATAGATACCAGTGCTTGAGGTTTGTGCAAGATATTTAGGGATGACTGGTGAGGTTTTAAGTGCTGTGTGATAACTGATGCAATATTGAACAGGAATGTCTTAATAAACAGTGGATGGCCTGAGTGTTGCTTTTCTCCAGATGTGCTGTCTGCATTTATGGTCAACAATAAACTGCACATTTGTCACCCTTCCATCTCCACAAATGCTTTTCACTAGCTAACAGCTAATCTGCTTTGTAAAATGCATCTACATAATGTTGATTTGATATGTTCTACAACTTTTTGTTATCTAGTACTAGATGACTTCCACCATGCTTTTTGTCCTCTTTCAGTGGAGCCTGGCCAAGTATAGATTTTCATGGTTATAAATCTGGTTTTGCTGTGAAGGGTATTTGAAATTCCACCATATAAAATGTGCATTTTCCTGATGTCTAGTTAGAAACATAGAAGGGCATCTTAGCACTGTTTTCCAGTTGTGCACACCAAGTTTTACCTTGTTTATCTCTAACATTTTGTATTGCATGTTAATTAAATTTCGCCTATCCTACTAGTACAAAATTACTTACAAAATAAAAAGGAACACCCTTACAGTTCTAACTATTCTATGCAGATGTCTTCCAAAATTTACAGGTACAATTTTAGTGGTGGTGGTTGGTAAACAGATTTTTTTCACTTATTTATCAGCAGACTTGTTTTTATATGTGTTAGTGACAAAATGGACTAAGCACCGCTGTAACTTATTATATTTCTGTAGAAAATGGAAAATAGTGTAATATTGTTTTTGTTAAATGTTGGCAGTTTATAAATAAACTTTTCATCTCCTAAAGAACCTTTGTTTTGTGACAACACTGAACTCCATTTTCGTTCATTGTGTAGCAGACACCCCCTGTAATTACTGCTAATCTCTTCAGTTGTACGCTTCCTTTGACAGGAGCTTCATCTTCTCTTGTGAATTTAGTGATGATAGCAGTCTTACTTTTGGTTCTTTTAAACACTGACACTTATGCCTTTTTCAGAAGCTTTCCTAGTTCTTTGTTCAATAAAAGGACAGAGTTCTGGCAATAGACAGCTGGCTATACTGTTAAGAGTTGCAGAACTTGGACAGCTGATTGCTGCTTACGTTTCTCTAACTTTTTAAAATTTCAGCATGACGTTCTGTGATGTGCTTGCCTTTTTTAAAATCTCGAAGCAACCAGAAGAGTTTGTGCCAGTCTTTCCAAGCTCCATACAATTTCTGTGTTGTTACAATTGAAGGGAAAGCATTTCACAGATATTAAAAGCAGGTATTTGACCTCTTGTGTTAAGAAAATATACCTTCTTTGATTCATATTAAAGGTAGACGTAATATAGAAGTACTACTATACGTGGTACTTTGATTCCAGTTGACTGCCTTTAGAACATAAATTATGCTGTATAAATTTTATGAGACTACCTGAAGAACAACCCTCCCCTGATCTGAACTGGGTGAAAAGGTACTTGAGATATGCTCATTATTTTTGTAAACTTCCTAATTATGCACATACAAATACATTAATAGCTGGATCCATAGTATCGATCTGCAGTTAAACTCTTCAAATAGTATTCTACTTCATGTGTAGTTCTATGATTTCATTTATGAAAAGTTGTTAATTTTTTGGCAAAACAGACTTAGATGTTTAGATCACCTTCATAGACTTGAGTGAATGCTGCAGTAAATTTGCTTCCAGTCCTTGTATTTCAGGGCAATCAGTAGCGCTATAAAGAGCTTTCATTCCAGCTGTAATCCAAATAATTCCGAGGTTTATTTAAATAATGTATTTAATGACTAAATGTAATATAAAGGAACATTGAACTATCAGAGTGTGTGGTTGGGATTGGGTTTTTATTTCATTAAGCAGTGGCGATATTTCGATGTAATGGCATGTGAAAAAACTCTTTAGAGAGTTTTGTATTTCATGTATATTGTAAGATGTGACTGGAACCGTAGGTCCAATATTTCTCAAATTACTTAAGGGCTCCTAGGATTGTCTTGTCATCTTGGTATCTTGTTCAGATATACAGGGAAAGAGTTAAAAATACCTCTGCATGGTCATTCTCTTCTGCTTACACTATGTTATAATTATTTGTTCTCTGACATAGGGCTTCAAGTCTTCTACTGTTTTCTAGTTCCAGTATGTCTAAATCTTCCAGAGCTACTAGTACCCCTTTAGAACTACTCCTTTAGAACTACTCCTTTAGAACTCCTTTGCTGGATACCAGAAGGTAATGTCTGCTTTTCCAGAAGTGTGGAGTATCTGGATATTAACTCTGTAGTCTTCTTGGGCTTCTACACCTCTGAAGTCAAACCATGGATTCACCACTTCCTCTGTAACCAAACATTTGAAGCACTTAGAGAACTACATTATTGCAGTGTCTGGTAAAGAGGTAAAAAAAGAAAAGTGGAAATGCTATGTCAAGAAGTATCAGTAGAGAGTGGGTAAGTTTGTGGGGCATAGTGTGGAAAAAAGCACAACAGAAGCAGATTTTTTTTTGTTTTTGTCCGAGTCTTACTATTACCTACATGAGCTGTCTGACAAGCTAGGAAAGCAGTTCCTGGAGGGAGATGACAGCCTTTGGAGGGTGTCATGATTTGACAGTGGCCCAACGCCAGGCACCCCCAACAGTCGCTCGCTCACCCTCTCCTGCTGCAGCTGGGCAGTGGGTAGGCTGCGGGCGTGGATCCCCACGGGCTGTGGGTGGATCTCTGCATCCCCCGTGGATCCCCACGGGCTGTGGGTGGATCTCTGTATCCCCTGTGGATGGATCTCTGCATCCCCTGTGGATCCCCACAGGCTGTGGGTGGATCTCTGCATCCCCTGTGGATCCCCACAGGCTGTGGGTGGATCTCTGTATCCCCTGTGGATGGATCTCTGCATCCCCTGTGGATCCCCACAGGCTGTGGGTGGATCTCTGCATCCCCTGTGGATCCCCACAGGCTGTGGGTGGATCTCTGTATCCCCTGTGGATGGATCTCTGCATCCCCTGTGGATCCCCACAGGCTGTGGGTGGATCTCTGCATCCCCTGTGGATCCCCACAGGCTGTGGGTGGATCTCTGTATCCCCTGTGGATGGATCTCTGCATCCCCTGTGGATCCCCACAGGCTGTGGGTGGATCTCTGCATCCCCTGTGGATCCCCACAGGCTGTGGGTGGATCTCTGTATCCCCTGTGGATGGATCTCTGCATCCCCTGTGGATCCCCACAGGCTGTGGGTGGATCTCTGCATCCCCTGTGGATCCCCACAGGCTGTGGNTAAGGAAAGTGGGAAGTTTTCTATTTAATGTGACACAGTTGTTTTTTTTTTTTCTACATCTTGAATATATTCTCAACTCTGGCATACCCTCTAGTATAATTTTTTTTTTTTTTAAATGCTGAGGGACCCTTTGCTGTTGTCTTACAGCTCAAGAGATGAGGATAACAAAGATTTTTAGCTGTGGAACCTGTGAACTTTTAAAGGTCTTGCTTTTTTTTACCATATAAGGTTGCTTGTTGCTTGCATCCTTTGTGTTTGTGTCTCTCCGTGCTGTGTTTGTGGTTCCCCCTTTACTTGTTATGCCCTTTGGTATTGGAAAGGTCCTTGATCAGATACCTATAAAGGAGCAGAGACTCTCTCCCTTTACATACCCTTGCACAAACAGGTTTGTTTCCAGGAAAGCTGCAAACCTTGCTTCAGTATAGTTGTTTTTTTTTTTTTTTGTCTCATGACAGCTTTATTCTTTACTTTCTGAAGCCTTTTCACTTTGGAAAAGTAAAAGCTTTCAAAAAGTCCTCAAATGAATAGCTTTATTGGTTCCTACAGTCCCAGGAAACACAGGCTATTCAATTGGGTAGTGCTTGAATTGAATTAATACAGAAATTAAAATTTGCTTTCCATCTGCTCATGAGATTTGAGCAGTGGTTGCAGTTTTCCCTGTAAGATAGTGCAATGACAAAAAACAAAGGGAAAACTGCAACTACTGCTTGAATTGGAGTAATTGGAGGAGAGGGTGGCTGAGCTGAGAAGTGTCTAAGTGACTGTAATGAGGTTGGAGAGGGAACAACATGAAATCCCCTTCTGTCTAGAAGGACTTCGGGTTGTCTCGATCAACAGTTGGTCTTCAACTGATGGAGAGAACATACTTGCATTAATTAAGTGGGTCCACTGGATTAAAAATAGGGATGCAGATTTCGATGCTTATTGATACACAGCATGTCAAAGCTGGCTGCACTGAGTAATAATTAGGAACATGAAAATGAACTGGGAAAATGTCAACTCTTTGCTATCCCTGCTAGCAGAACTAACCACTGCAAACTTACCAGCTTATGGGTTAAACTGTCAGATTGCACTGGAACAGCAAGTAGCACTGGAACAACCTGTTGATAAGTCTGGACATTGAAGGGAGAGAAGGGAAGATACCTATCTCCATTCCTCTCTGATTAGGGGTTTCCATGAGAGAAGCAGAAATACATATCTTTCTTTAAATTTGGAGGGCAAAGAAGAGGATGAGAAACCTACTGAATGTACACAGAAAGTAATATGGGCTCACCACCCCAAAGGAGAGTAACCACAGAGCCTGAGAGCCCTGCTTTACCACTGCACAGAATGGGCACACGGACCTGCTTGTGTGGAAACCTCAAGGCTGATATCCTTTGTGAAGGATAAAAGCTACTTTATGACTTCTGTGAGTCTGGCTATGTCAGTGAAGTTGAGCCTTCCTACGTCTGGTAGGTGCATATGGTAACTAGTTTGCAAGACATTATCACACTTCTTTTTATCTCCATTTTTTATCTTCTGAATCAGTGAATATATTTGAGGTTTTTGTTTTGTGGTGCTAAAGGTTTGATAGGAAGAATAAGGAGTTTGTCCCCACTCAGGCCAGGAAGACAACTGTGTTTGAATAGGATACATTAATTAACATTAACATACTGTTAAATATGCTAAGCAGCATGGTGTGGCACAAAACAGGAGTGATTTGTTTAGTTTTGATGAATCTGTAGGAGCAGGACAGGACTTAGCTGTGCTTTTGTGTTTAGTACCTGGCTGCTGTGACTTTTGTTCTGGAGGGGTTTAAGTCATGTCATGTGTTGTGAAAGGGCTGGCTAGTTCTAGTAAAGCAGATGATTTCTCTTTCTGCGCTGCTCAGTGCACCACAGGTCCCACTAGGCACCTAAAAAGCATGGAACAGTTGGTGTGCATGTATTCAGCAACATGCAAACTGGTTAATGCATTGTCATATATGAATCCTGTTGAGGAGGTGTCAGGAACGTGGCTCTCTGGTCTGGCTCTTGGCCTCCATAGGATATTGGTTATGCACTCAAGGGAGAGAAGTTCAGTCTGGTGTGGAATTTTTTTATTGCACTTTGAGTGATCTTTGTACTCATATGTTTTTCAACAATGCAAGTATATATATGCATGTATATATGTGTATTTTGTGATTGCAGTTTCTAAATTCCACAAAACCAGTAGCTGGAAAGTATTTCCTTAATGAATTGCAGACATAATATTTACTAATACTGCAATGTTGTAACTGCAGCAAAGAATCCATGGCATTTTTGTGATATACTGCACGTAAGCCACAGTATTTGGTCTTAATGTTGATAACTTTTGTGTGAACACATTTCAACCAAAAAAATTTCATGGTTTAACTGTTTAACTCCTGCTTCCTACAATTCATTTAAAAAGCTGCTACTGAAAGTAATTTCTGCACATACGTTTTCACTGCAGCCATTACTCAGGAAGGTCTCTAACATTTGTTTCTGACCATTTCCCTTTTCATGCCATTAGTGACATAGTAACAATTAAAATGCAAACGGTTTCCAATTAGTGGTGTCTTGAAGTGCATTAAGTATCTATGAAGCATGATCTTCAGTACAGATCAGTATAAAGAAATAAAACTATAAATAAATCCAGGCTCCATTTTAATAAAATACAAAATGTACTTTTTTTTTTAATAAAATACAAAATGCACTTTAATGCAAAGAAAAAAAAAGCGCACTTCCTTTACTCTGTTAACATATTTCAATTTATTCTAATGGAGATATGTAGTGAAATCATGGCAACAAAAACATCTCAAGAGATAAATCATGAAATATCACACTATCTTCATCTAAAATTAAGCTGAAGAAAAATTAAGGGATTGCATGTAATCATAAGAGTTTGCTACATCTTTACAGCACAATTAGCAGACTATTTAAAGGAACTATGCTGTCAACAATTTAAATTTGCCTGTACTCCCACAACTCTCCTAAGACCAACAAATATGTAGACCTAGGATTTGCCCTTTCTTCTGTTATCCTTCTTTGAAGACAAAATAGTTGTACGTGAACACACCTGTATATGTAGTTTGAGGAAGGCTGAAATTTCCTCAGCAAGATAATCAAAGATCCCATTTCTCTGGCAAAAGCTGCCTTTCACCTTAACTTGGTTCATATGTTAATGCTGAAACATTTCTCACCTAACCATCCACTGACACCTTTCAATCATGTGCTCTGCCCACTCTTTTCACCTCTCCAAATGACAGTCATTCTTCAATCTGACCCAGCAATCTTACTTAACAAGAGTAAAAGATGTTAGTGCATGAAATACATTTTCCTTCAAACTCACTTTGCACCTGATTTGTTGCTGCCATCTATCATATAGTGACTAATGTTAGTTCCCCACTAAGTAAAACTTTTTGAAATGGAGGGTGTAAAAGAGTCTTTCTATAGCAAACATAACAGATATATCTGAACTTGGTCTAAACAAGGCAGCCTCATGGGCTAATTTGAAAAGGAGGAGGCTCTATTTTCAGCCTTCAGTCACACTTAACATACAGAAGTCCATTTATTGCTATGCTTCATCATCACCTTAAAAACCAGACTTCAGATATATTAATAGCTCTTATTATTTGAATGAAAGTAAATACAACTGTATATGCAACACTAGACATACCATTGTTTTCATTTAGTCTGTTCCTCTTGTTTCTTCAGAGAACATGAAAGTTATTTCAATTTTCCACAAGGCTTCATTATCCAATTTTACTCATCATTCAAACCACACAAATATCCCTGGCTGCTATGACAGCATCTCTTGGGTTGGCTCTGGTAGACTTGTTTATTTCACTTGCTTTGTATTTGAGTAAAAATGCTTGGCATTTTTTTATTCTTACATTTGCTCCCTTGGGCTGAATACAGGCTGCTAGCTGAATGATTTTCTCATTGATTTGACATAAATTAAGCTGGGTTGGGTTTTTTGTTCTGTTTTTTTTGTATTCACTGAGCTTTGACCAAGACACCGACTACCTCAGACTTTTATTGTGTTCTTACAGCATTCTCATCAGCAAGGTATCATAGTATTATGAGACTGACACATGAAAAGGGATCACATACAATTACTGTCCACTTGAAAATAATTTTTTTTAAAAAAAATTGGTTTCACTGGCACTCTTTCAAATGGTTTTGAAAGGAGTACTTCCATACTGCCAGGCACTGTGGTGAGGCTTAAGGAGCAAAGTGTTCAAACAGCAGGTCTGACATAATGGATATATTTTTTGCATAATATAGCTGTGACATTTAGGTGCTTCAAAGAGCAAATGGTACAAGATTGCACCTGATATCTGTCACAAACATCACCTTGAAATAACAAGATTTGCAGCACTTTCTGAAAGTGCCCATATGCAAGCGATGCTGGATTTCCTTTGTTAGCAGAAGGGAGCTTACACTTCTGAGGATCCTTGGCTGGGTGTATCTCCTTTTACTCTTTCTTGGACCTCTTGGGGTTAATAGTGGAAGTGCCTCAACTGAGGCTGAAAACTTGCTGAAATCCAAAATCAGAAGGACAGTACAAAGTCATTAATTCAAAATGTGAAATTACAGGCAGAAGGCCCTGTGTCCTGGCCTGGCTCCAGCCAGGACAGGGTTAATTTCTGCAGTAGCCAGGAGGGGCATAGACCAGGACCTATAGGTTATTCTGCAGGAGGAAGGGGTCTCTTCCAGTCAGGTAGTGGGAAGCAATCGGTAAAGTGTAACATTGTATCTGCGTGGTGAGCACATGGGAATCCTTCACCTCTCTTGTACGCTCTGTTATTAATATTGTTGCTGTTACTGTTCATTTATTATCTCATTGCTGCTTCCAGTAAATTGTTCCTATCTCAACCTGTGATCCTTGCCTTTTGTACCTCCAGTTCTCCTCTCTAGCCTTCTGCAGGGATGAGGGGAAGAGAGGGGGTAGGGGAGTGAATGGATGGTGCATGGTTTGTAATGTTTCAATGCCAACACTAAACCACGACACTATGGGTTAAAAAACTGGACCTGAGCCTACTTCTGGCTTGGTTTTGCCAAGCAGTTGGGCGGATCACATGACTGATTTCTATGGCATTGCATTCAGAAGTACCTGACTCCAGGAACCAGCCCACCAGTGAGGACACCATTTGGCTTGTTGCTGAAGAGATGAACAATCATCACCAGAAAAAAAAATCTGATCACTTCATTAACTATGGGATTAACTTGGATTTTTTTCATATTCTGTAAAGCAAGCACCCCAACTTTTTGGGAACAGTAGCTAATGTTTGAAACAGCACTAGAAGGCTTAAAGTGGTGTTGAATCCCAATTGATTAGAGGCTATATTACTCACATGCCATAAAATATAATCAAAGAAAAGACAGAAGTAGCATTTACATAAAAAAGTGTTTGATTTCTTCCAATACTACCTTAAAGACTACACCTGTCTAAGTGATAGAGTATCCTCCTTGTGCACATGGAGTTTGTAGGAGTGCTTGGAGGTTATGTTAAGGTATCATTCCCTGACATGGAAAATCACTGCCTGTGGAACCTAAGTGTTTTTTATGCTGCTAAGGAGTTACAGACAGATTGGATGAAGGCATAGTGAAATTTTATATGGGAAGTCAGAATAGTTGACAAAATTGGATTTTTATGCTTGAAAGCCAGAATAGATCTGATTCCATGCTATTGACATAGTTATTTCAGACCAAGAAGTTAGTAAAGAAGATAAGATGGTTGAGTCTGGAAGATACTATTCATAAAACTGCCTTCCTTTAGTTCATTGGTCCAGTACCAGAATTTGAAAACATTTTGATTTATGAAACCCACCTATTTCAGTACCAGCAAGCACCCCTGAAACAGCCTACTCTCTCCTAGCAACAGGTAATTCACACACCACTACAGTCAGTGATTAATGCTTTTTTGAGATATGAAAGCTGTAATCCTAAGCTTTCAGACAGTAAAGAGCATTGATTTCCAGCCCTTCTGATTCTTGAGCTTTCTGATATTGAAAATGTCAAGCTTGAACTGTTCTTTTAGCCTGTGAGAGCTGTTTTGCTTTTGGCCCAAGCCTGAAAATAAAGTCACACACACCTAAAATCATTGCAATGTCCAGTTCCTGAAAACACATAGAAGCTGACTAGATTAGTAGGCTAATGTAAGAAAAATGTGTCTGAGCTGCCGAGGCCAAAGCTTTTATCTAGGCTAATGGGTATATAAATAGCAACATCCCCCTTCCTCCTCCCTCCCCTCCCCCTGACCCCCCCATACAATGAAAAAATTGGTTCAGTGTAAATAGTGTTTTTACCTAGCAAGATTGTCTGAATATGCCAGAAGCTGGCTGATACGTATGTGTCACTGATTCCCACAGCTACTTACAAAACTGTCACTCTCAGAAGGTTATAATTTAATATCCAGCAGACAGTATTGATTCATCTGCAGCGCTACTTGATTGTATAAATGTTACAGATTAGTCTCTGTGCTTTTCCTACTGGTTTTTCAGTTGGTTTTAATTTTCTATATTGAAATTTCACTAAATAATGATGATAATGAAAACAAGAGCCTGAAGGTCAATGCTAACGCAGCATTAGCAATACCAATACTATTGCGTTCTAGCAGCATCTGTCTCTTCAGGTTCACAGACAACTTATGTACTGGAAGACCTGTCATCATGGGCTGTGAAACACATGCGGCAATTGGATCTCTGTGAGAAAAATGCGTTTAGGAGATGAAACTTCTCTAGGATACAATTCAGCAGTCATTGAGACTGCTATTGTTAATCTTTCTAAACGATAGAGCCGTAACAGGAAAGCGTAGGTCGGGGGGGACCCCTAGAGGTCACCTGGGCACAGGTCCCTCTCCGAGGAGGACAAAGCTAGAGCCCTTTCGGGACCAGCTGCTTCACTATTCTGAGGGGAAGAACCGGGGGAAGGAGCTTGATTGCCAGTGAAGTGTTTTATCTAACGAAACTCTCCAAGAATTGATAGTTTTGGAAATCCGTCATGCATATTCTGTACACTTGAAGTCGTGGTAACCGGGGGCTATTCCAGGGCCATATATGCAGGACATAGCAAAGAAGAAGGGAACAGACACGGCCTCCAGGCTTATTTATTTTTGCTACAATTGTTACGTTCCTCCAGAACAGGATAGAAAAACAGTGATAAATGAACTTATTAACATAGGAGGGAAAGAAATGAAGTGTTACAATGTATTAAAAACAGAGGAAGGGACTTTGGTAGCTGTTGTCTAAAGAACAAATGTGTTTCCTTCACTTCTTCATTCTTTTCAACATACTTTTTCATACTCTCATTTTTGAAGTCTTCATTTGGAGAATACTGTAGCGTTTTGGCATTGGGCATTTAAAAATGCAGCTGTGCAATACAGAGTGACTGAACTACATCATAGCAGGGGAATAAGTGGTGTTACCAAGAACAAAAAATGTCTATCCACCAGAAGGGGGAAAACAGAATTTAAATCCAAACTAACACCGAGTTACCACAGTACTTAGTTAGAAGCCTTTATTTGTAGATTACTTATGATAGTTTGCAGTGGGGTTTGCTAAACACTTCACAGATGTTTAACACAACGTGTTCCCTGAAGAGATAAATTAACAATACTGTCAAAATATGACAATTTAGGTTGCCAATACAACAACTTTTCATCAGTTGTTAGGTTTTTTAAAGTCCCCTGGCCTTTTTTACAATGCAAAACTGGTTAGGTATCAATGATAACCAGTATTGGTTAGGTACCATTGGCTGTGAAAAAGAAACGGTGTATTTCTTCTGATAGTTTATTTTGTTTAAATACTATAAAACGCAAGACACTTTCTCGAGGACTTTAGGATTTTGTTTGCACATGTGGAATCAGTGAGGCAGATAAATACAGGGAGCAGGAGCTTGGAAAAGACACGAGATACTTTACGGCCGGGCTATAGATGCAAGCTAAGGTCCAACGCTGTGTTTGTGTACGTGAACATGGGCGTCGGTACTTTGGGAAAGAGGCACTGCCAAGCCCTTTCTAGCGTAACAGTGAGCCTCCCTTTAGGCTGCGTGCACAGTCTGGTTAGCTGTGCTGCACCTCGGTCTTGGCAGCTTCCCCCCAGGTGAGGAGGACGACCAGGGCCCGCTCCCAGCTGCGATGCGGATGCGGCGCCTTGGCACACCCACCCTCACACCTCCTCCTCGGCGCTGGGAGCCTCCTCCCTCCTGGGCCACTGAGGCTGCGGGGCCCGTGTCCAGGGAAGGTGAGACGGACAGCGAGGGCCTCCCTCGCTGCGAGCTGCCCAGGCGCTGGCAGCCGGTCCGGAGAGCGCCGGGCCTGTGACCGCCGAGGGGCCGGGGCCGG
>VZRH01003894.1:202961-247225 GCA_013397555.1 Urocynchramus pylzowi
TTTTCTTTTCCCGGAGAAGCTGTTTGATAGCAAGGATTGCCTGCATCACAGTCGTGGTCAGTGCAGCCGTATGCGTTACATCTGCTTTCTGCAAGGATCAGAGTCAATAGGAGCAGTCTACCAAGACTTGTTTTACTGCCATCATAAATCTCCTCTTTAAGAGAGATGGGGCTGTGGGTCTAGGCTGGAAAACTACATCTTTTTGCTTTCTCCTGTTGTAGATTTTTTGAGCTGTGGAATTGCAGTTTGGTTTAGAGAGTGCATTGCAGATCTGGCTGTTTTCATAGCTGCTGAGGAACTAGAAGGCAGAGATGTTTGCCTGACTCTGCATACATTAAGAGTGAGCTAATGTGGGTGTAGGGCAGATCAGCCATGTAGCGTTTTTCTTGTCTTTGACATACGTCATGTTACACCAGCTGGTAAGAGTACACCCAGGTGGCTGCAGTTTTGTGTCTGCTCTGCAGATGTGGCCCATGGGGTCCCAAATAACTTGCCAATATTCCAGTCATAGTACTCCAGATTCTGCTGCATTGCTGTTAAATCTGGACCACCTGCACCTGCCTTTGCAGCCCATATCAGGAACATGCACGTGATGTCTATTCTTCCCAAAAGGTGATGGTGACATAGAATGTGTTTATTCTCTATGTGCTGCCAAATCAAAAGTGAGGTGTGTGTTTACCTTTGTCTCTAATGCTGTGGGAGGAAGGAGCAGGATAGAGTGCCCAGAACTGTTGTTCAGGAGGGAAGGAGAACAGTTACTATTGAATTCTGTGCATTTGTTTGTGTTTGTACAGAAAAATAAAGTGTTGGGTGAATAATAAGGCCCAATCACAAGAAACTCTGAAAAAGCAGAACATTTAGTGTTGTAATACACCTTTGATGAGTGTTTTGGATGTTTAATGAGTGAATTGTAAACCTCAGTGAAAGACAGCTTGCCTTCCTTGGAAAATGTGGTCTGAGGCTGATATATCAATGAGCTTTCAGGCCAAACTGATTTCTACAAAGTAATGGTGATTCAAGGTTGGCTGGGTACTGTGAATCATGTAATTCATTGCTCTGAGTTTTGGACATTTCTAGTTGTAGCTTCAAATGATACTTCTGTTTTACATTAGTGCATTATCTTTCCTTAAAATAGCAAACTTTCTGGCTACTATGCTGTCTTAACAGATGCAAGGCCAGCCTATTGAAAGGCTATCAAAAGTACTTACAGATTAGCTCTTCAGCTAAAAAATGTAAGAATGCTGGGAAGGTGATTTGGTACATGTAGGTAGATAAAAAATATAGTTTTGGTGTGTTAAGAGGGAGACATGACAAAGTTTTCTAGTATAACACTGTTTGGTTACTTAATATGAAATCCTTTTCACAATTTTCCTGAGTTGTTAATTTAATTCTCAATCCTTTGTTTATGACAAGTTTGCAATTTCATATCTATTGGGAAGGAAATGCATTCTGGTATTTAAAACATGAGAGCTAATGCTTTAGGAGAGATATGGGATGTAGTGGCATCATGGATGCCAAAGGTGAGAATCTTGTAGTCCACCATGTCCTTATTATTTTGGGGCGGGGAAATTTGGTGTAGATCTTTGAAGATATAAAATATAAATCTGAAGATTTTGTTTGCTCTCTGGTAATGTAAGTATTCCATAATACTTTAAATAAAGGGAGTACTAATTTTGAGGCTAAAGTTTGTGTCATCTATCTAAATAGGAACACAAATGAGAAGCCTGAACTCTTTGCATATGAGGTTTGAATGGATTTTAATTGGACCAGGAGCTGGCTTCTGACTTCTTTGATACCATTTTAAGCCACAGTCGTATGTAATGCTTATGTTCTTAAACTTAAAAAGCCTTCACTATGAGGGCTGTGCGCATCTTTGAAATGTAGATAACATTTCTTTTTATAAGCAGTGCTTATCAGAACTACAGCCAGCAGAAAAGTCATGACGGCAAAACAAAATGGAATCTCCTGTTCAGCTGCTTGTTTTGTATTTTTAACAGGCCAGTGTGGCTAGTCATTTGCAGTGGTTTTGTTGCTTGGCTTTAGATTGTGTCAGTGTGTGGTAATGTTTATGGCAAGCAAAAGCAGGAAAAACTAATCTTAAGTCCAGAAAAGTTGACCAGGAAGATAAATACTATGTTGCTACATGTATGTGAGTTCAGGGTTAGTAACCAAAACTAATGAACATGCTAAAAAAACAAAAAAGGAATTATAATATAAAGTTCAGAGTCTTCAAATAGACAAAAAGCAGGAAAAATCAAGCTAAGAGCTAAAACTTTTCTCTTGTATCTCATGGCCTAGATATTTCAGATTCAGCATTTTTTCCCTTGGCACACATCAATTGTCTTTTATTGATCATAGCTGCTCTGGATTTACATGAGATTATGAATTAAAAGAATGAGACCTTTTTTCTTAAGATCTAAAACATATAATTAAAAAATATTAGAGGTGCTTCAGATAGTTTTATACATGTTGTCCATAGGCAGTGCAGTTTGATTAATTACATTTTAACTTTGAACAAGATCTTATTACCATAGGCTTAAGTGAAGCCTTGATAAATGTGTTTTTAAATGTGTTTTTCTGGTTTCCTAGAAGGTGAAGATTCTTTCTTAATGAGGGTTCTAGCAAACAACCCTCTGCTCATTCATTTCCAATAGATTGCCAGTAATACATATTGCATAGGGGTTAAAGGTTTCTGAGAAACAGATTGATTGGTTTTTCTTCATAATAATGATTGATTCGGTAAGTCAGCTGCTAAGAGCAGTGTGATAGTATTTTTCTGTTTCCACTGCATGCATCAATGTTTTGCCAAAAATTTGCATGTTTGTTGCTTTACTGGAGGGGCCTAGGGAAACATCTTTATTTGCTGCTTTCACATATGCAGGCATGTGATAATAATGTCTGTCCTAATTCTGAAGAAAGAAATACAGGAGCAGTACAATGGGTACATGACAGCTGTGGATGGCAGAGGACTTAGCTGAAGATATTTCAGAACCATAAGAATGTGTGTTTCCACACTAAACCCTTTCTGCTAGAAACCATCCATATTGACATGAGAGGAGGAATGAAAGTGCAGTTCTGTTTCTAGGGAGTTCTGTTTCTACGGAGATGCTGCTAGGCAGGTGACATCTCACCTGGTCTGTCGTGTCTCCTGTGGTGATTTCTCTCTTAATTAGAAACACGTACTGGGAGAAGTTTCCATCACCCGTGAGCCTGTGTAAGTAGCTGTCTGTGGATAAGTGGTGAGGTTTTGAACATCATCGAGGAAACTGAAATAAATGTATTAGAAGTATTTAAAACACTATCTGGTCTGCATGAAGTAAACCACACTGGGAGCCTCTATTTTTTCTATCACTTATCAAAAGGACGAGATGTCCTTTGATGTTCTTCAATGAAAACCAGAAATTCACAATGCTTAAATATTATTTTTTTTAGCCATATACTTTCCCCTTGTGTTTTCCTGCCTGTTCTTGGGCTGTTTGGTCCATCAGATCTTTTTCATAAGCCAGCAATTAAGAATTACTTGTGTCTTTCTTTCTGATGAGCACTTCCATAAATGCTGCTTTCCTTAAGAAGATAACCACCTTGTCGCCCATCTGAGAAATATGTAATTGTAGGGAGTGAGAGACTTCATTAAAAGTCTGTAAGTTAGTCACAACTGAGCAACACATCCCTGGAATTTAGGCTGAATCCTTTTAGTCAGCAGTAGAAACTACAATCCTTTGTAGTTTCTTTTTTAGCTAATTAAACTCTTCTGAACCTTTTTTGTATATCAGGAACATGCCTGCTGAATTTAATTTTTAAACTCTGAACTCAAAAGTTTAACACAGGTCAGAAAAACACAAGAACAACAGAGCCACGGAGGCTACAAAACTTGCCCATTTTAGCAAAGATCATTTGAGTGACTACCTTACACTGACTCACTTTTGCCTTATTTTTTCCATTTTGGGGATGCTTGTCTGGGTGAGAAATGCCTTTCTGTATGTATGTGGTTAAGGTGTTTATTCAGTATCTGGTATTTATAGGTTTGGTGCCCTATATTGACTTGATTAAATATTTTTATTTCTCTGCAAGAATTTTTACTTCATAAGTAAAAATTGTATATAAGACAATAGCTTTCTGATCATTCTTCTTGTGGTGGTCATTCTGATTTGGGTTTTTTTTTTAATAAACATGCTTTCTCAAAGCATGGTGGACAAGAACTTATGGTCTGGGTAAAAGGAAGGTTTTTTAAAACAGAAGGAGGAAGAAAAAAAGAAATAAAATAATGGAAGATTTTAAACATACATGACTGTGACTTGGTTTTCCTAATATATGCTTAAGTTTTATTTGTGGATTTTTAAAACTTTATTTATTTATTCTGATACGAAAGTTGCAGTTCATGCTGACAGTCGTAGTGTTACCATGTATTTGTGTAGTGTCTGTTCTGATGGGACTTGGATCATGTTTGAAATCTTGGTGCTTTGGAAGTCTCAAATGTAACTCTTTAGAGTAAATAAAATGAAATTGGGAAAAACATTTTTAAAAGAGGAGCTGAGACTAAAAAAGCTCTCACCTAAGTCAGGTGAAGAAGCACGGAGTAAAAGCTCCCTGCTCCAGGTTTTTCCTAGGCTAACATCAGCAGAATGTTTTAACTAACACTTCAAATCCAAAAAACAGGCAAAACCAGTAGGTTTTTCATATGTTTTTGTCCCAGGTAAATGTTAGGAGGGGGGTACTGCCTCCACTGTTGGAAGAAGAAATTGGTATGTTTTTGTATGGTGTGTATTGGGAGCTGAAGTTTTTTCCTTCTTTTTCCTTAACAGCTTTCTCACACCAGCTTTTTTGTGATCTCAGAGTAATTTGAATTGGAAAGGATCCCTGGATGCCATCTGATCTAAGCTCTGCTCAAATCAAGTGACTGAGACAAGGGCTGCACAGGCCATGTTTGTAGCTTTTGGCTTAACCAAGGCCAAAAGCTCTGAACCAAGGAAGCTCTGAAGATGGAGTGCTGTGCCTCTCATGGGTGTCAAATACCAGCTTGTGCAGCAGGTTTTGCTAGAGTCCTGGTGGGATGGGATATGTCTGCTGGACAGAGACCTTCCTCCAGCCTGCTCTCCTCATGCTCTGCTGGGCAAGCCACCCTGCAGAAAGCTGCTTCCTTTGCTGCTGGCATTTAGGGCAGTGGGAATGCCACTCCCAGTTAGGGTGAAGGGCATGTGCCGTGTGAGGGTAATGGTGATCTCCTCCTGTTGGGTGCTGGTTTTTAAGTACTTCTTACTACTGCCATTCCCCTTAGGAAAGCACTGAAATACAGGTGTATTTGCTGTATTAGCCAATTCAATGACCTGAAATTTATTTTTTTTAGTTGGATTTTTAAGATGGTCAAGATGGAGGAAATTATTGCCCAGAAGTTTAAAAAATTATGTTCTTGCTGTGAATTTATTTTGCAGCGGTTTCAGAATTAGAGTACTGTTTTTAAGAAATGGAAGATTTATTAAACAGCATTCCTAGTATGTATGTGCAATGCAGTCACATTTAATTTATGAGAAAATCTCTCCCAGTAAGAAGACTGTGGTGAGCTGACAGAAATTTGTATTAAATAAGAGTCAGTGCAAAACCAGCCTTTAGCTTTCTAATTCCATTGCATTTTTAGTGGACATTTTACATAACCTTTCCCCAAACTTGGTGTGTATTTCTGATATTCACATCTGTTATATCTTTTGTCTCAGAGTGATAAATAAGGATGAACTCAGGGTTCTGCTCTTGCTTAACAGTGGTCATTCCTTGCTGATAAATGATTAATGTGATCCACTTATGAGATTGCCACAGCATCATTCAGATTTTGGCATCATAGTTTTATTTCATAACAGTGAGAAAATCCCAAAGTCCTCAAAATCTTCCTTGTGTAGGACCATGCTGCAAGGCACATGGGAAGGAGACAAGTTTGAACTTGATGTCTTCTTGGCGAGGAGATGGGCATTAGCCTGAGGGGACAGCGCTGTACTTCATAATATTGACTCTGCATTAGCTTCAGCATCCAGGCTTTAGACTTTTAGCTGCAGCTCCATGATGATTGGTCTGACTGCTTAGCCCTAGTTTAAAGTCATGTCCAAGTCAGGGAGTTCTAATGCCTTGTGTTTTCAGTGTGGCACCCTTTGGCCCACACTGATTCTAGTTGCAGTTAAAGTTGAGTGTGGACTTAGCACATCCTTACATATCTTTGTATTTCTTTACCTCAGTAAACTCTAAAGACTGAATGTCTTTATTTCAGCTTAGGTCAAGCTGCTTTTGAATTCAGATTTAAAAGCTACATGAAACATTTATACTTTAAGAGTAACACAGATTTAATGCTTTGATCAACAATACATCAAACATATTTTGGATTAAAATTGAACTACATTATTAAAAAAAAAAAAACAACTAGTATTTCTCATTAGCTAGAGACTTGGTTATTTCTGGATTTGAAGTCAAGATAACCCAGCCTCTTGAACAAAATTTTTGTCTCAAAGAAGGCCAAATAAGTAAGATGGAAAAAGAAGAGAAGAATATATTGCTTAGGATGTGTGTGCCTGTGTAATTGTTTCTTCAGATATAAAGTATTCTCAGTAATGTATTGGATGACTCTTTGGGTTATATTGGTTATCCAGGTGACATGGAGCATCAGCTAATGTATTCCATGGCTCTGGGTATGACAGTGCCTGTGTCACTGGTGTCCCGTTGTTAGCTATCATTGACTGAGGACAACAAAGCATTTCCTAAAGGAGATCTGGTTCCCTGTCAGACCCCGCTCAGGATAAATTTTCTCCTGATAGCAAATAGAAGCAGTGTAAGCTGAATGCCAGCATGGAAATATAGTTGCGTGAAAAGTAAATGCTAAAAGCACAATTGCAACTTGTATGCAGTTAATATTCCTGCAGCAGATTTTCAGAAAGGTCCATACTTCAAAACTGATTGACTTTTGGTGATTCTCTAGGAATTAAAAGTGGAGTGAACAACCTTTTTGTGCATGGAGCAAAGACAATTTTTATATATCACATTTCTGGTGTGTAAATTAGTATTTTATTGAAGATACCTTTTCTTCAGCCACTTTATCCATTAAGATAATGACTAGAGGTTCAAATACTTTTTTATTTTTTCCTTCCAGTATGTAACTGTTGAAACAGTTCACAACTCAATTTTGATTTTCAGTATTAAAGTCTGTGTTATGATCTTGTAAGCAGTGGCATCCACAGGCACAGTAGTGCAAATTCATATATGTACACCAGGTATGATCTGGATAACAGAATAGCATGAACAGCAGTAAGGTAAGAGTTCCTTTTTTACATTAAGAAGCAGAACTTCATTTCTATGTAAAAGAAAGGTTTTTAGCGGCTTGCCCAAGAACCTCCTGTTTTCAAACAGCAGTGCGTAAAACAGTAATTTTAGGGCCATTGGTCATTTGAAAAGCTAAGGGTTATGTCTCCTTCTGTAGGTATCTTACACCTGAAAACCAGAGGGTGAAATTACCAGGAATGGATTCAAAGGATGGGATAGTCACAAGATCGGACAAATTCAGAGTTTCTGTGATGGAAGGAAGAGGATCATATTTTTTTCAGTCAGTTAAAATAATTCCAAACTCAATCTGAAAGTTTAGTAATCATATGAACTGTAAAGACTGAAGGATAGTACACAAAAAGCCCTACTCTTCTTCTGTTTTTATAATATTCTGTGTCTGTGTTATTACGCTTAGTGTATCAGAAAATCAGGCAAACATCCCCCCCTTAAAGACTAACCTCCTCCAATCATGTGCGAATCCATAGTCACTTTAGTTACTCTGCCTGTTGAAGACACCCTCTCTCCAGTGTATGACAGGAATCCTGTGGCTTCATGGCTTTTTGCAATATCTCACACAATTGGTGTAGTAGTGTACAAACCTTGGTGGCCTCCTTGTCTGTGTTAACTTTTCAGATGTAGTGAGGTACAGAGCAGTGGGTGCAGTCCAGATAAAACTCACCCCTTCTGGTTTCTTTGGTCTTCACCTGCCACCTGTGGGCATTCATGCTCAGATGGGAAGACATTGTTGCCAGTGCAAAGCCATCACATCTTTGAAATATGAGGTATTGTGCTGTAAAGTTATCTATATTTATTTACATTTAGTTTGAACAACCTTCAGTACTGGTGGGTTTCAGGAAGGGGAGCTGTGCTTGCAGAGAAAAGTTGCTCAGTGTGAAGTAGCAGTCTGTTCTGCAGCCTCCTGGAAAACCCACCTGTTTTCCACTGGTGCCACCTGATGAGGAAGAGACCTTGCCCTGTTCTTATGTCTGGTCTGCTTGAACATCAGTCAGTAGGAAATATGAGTTCATAGTGGGGAAAATGTGGGAAACAGAGGTGCCTAGTTGATTTTTTTTTTCCCCTCTAGGAAGACAAATTGGGATGTTGAAAGTGCAAAAAATATCAGTCACCTTTTCTGGCAATGTCCAGGGAGCTTGAGGCTGGCAACAGAAGCAGATTATTTAGGAAAAAAATAAATATATATATATATACTTGACTGAGACTTTCAGTTGTGTATAGTTCATGTTCACCTGGTCAAACTTCCCGAAGCCTTGCAAGCACTGTGGCTTTTGTGATCAAGTCCAAATTTTTGCGCTTTTTTTGACCAAAGTTATTGGTACAGTGATTACACTTTGACAGGGAAGTGATTATCAACATAGTTTTTTGTTGTTGTTGTTGATTCCTGTCCCTGCTCTTTAAAGTTACATCCTATTTGGAGGAGAGGAGTGGGAAAGGGAAGAGATTTGTGTAAGTGGAGCATCCATCTGGTGCATTTGAATGACACAGCTTGCTTGGTTGTTACTTGCTGTAACCAAGGCAATGCCAAATATGTAACAGGGACTTAGCATACAATGTAAAAAGCACCTGCTGTTGTGCCTGAATTATATATTCAGACTGCTATAATTTCTGAAGTCTGTTTATTCTTGCACAGTTGTTTGTTAAATTAATCTTTTGAAGATACTTGAAGAGCCAATGACCACAGCTGTTTTAAAACAACATTGATGAAATAAGAACTTCTTTTAACAAAAACGAAGGAATCTCCCAAAACGTCTCTGACATGATTTCATTATCCAAAGATTAAATCTTCTGCCTGTAGTCCTGCCTAAAGAGAAGATGTACTAAGCTTTATACTAACATACTAAGCTTCAGGGGTGTAAATCTGGGAGCTATTTTCTGCTGAGGAGAAACTAAAGCATTAAAAGTCTAGGCTTTTGTTCTGTTGCTTGTCAGCTGTGATAGGCTTTCCCCACAGGCAATAGTTTGTGAATTCTGCCATCAGTGGCTCCCAAGTCTGGTCTTGCTGATGGTTATAGCCTACCAAGTGAGCACTGACACTGGGAACTGATGAGATTTGTGACACTTTCGGTTGTGAGGAGGCATTTTAGTGTCAGACGCAAACATGGAGTGAAACTACACCAATTTTGATACACGTTTTATGAGATGGCAGCAATATTGCTGGAAATTTTAACCTAGGGACTCAGGGTGGTAGCAGTGCCTTCCTTTTTTATTTCCAGTGTTATCTTTATGATCACAGATTCTTCAGTCTCAGACCCAGGTACCTCAGAGGAAACCTTCTTCTATAACCTTCTTCTAGTTATAATTTTATTTTTCCTGTTCCTAAGTGTAGAATGTAAAAATTTAATTCCTCCTTCTAAGGCATAGCATTGTCACCATTCAGCTCCATTTGCATGGCACTTGTGAGAAGTGGAACATAATCTCATGTTCATACTGTATTTTGCATCTGGTGTGTTTTGTTTATGTGAATAGTTTTGCTGTAGGTACTTTGTATTTCACATGCCTTTGAATTGTTTGTGGTGGAGATTTAGTAATCCTTCTTTTTCTCTTCTCTCCCATCTGTATCTGGTTTGTAAGTAACGTCGCAATGTTTTCTATTTGTTCTCCTTTGTCCTGAGGAGATTAATTCTTCTGGCTCTAAATGTAGCCCTGTTCATGACTTCACAATATGTGTGGTGTATTTCCTAAGAAAAAGCAATGATGTAGTATATGGATGGATTTTTATATGCAAGCAATCAAGGTTAGAAAAAAGCCTTTGCAAAGGATCTGGTGAACCCGTGTTGGAGGTTTGGGGAGAGAATTGCATTTAATGTAAAAACATATTTTTCAGAAAAAAACACCCCATTTAGCTCTTGAAAACTATTGTACCGTCATATACAGGGTTAGTGGCAGTATGTTAGAGCTTAAAAATTGACAGATGCTTGACCATTCTGAGCATGAAAACAGCTTGGCAGTCCACAGTTTGGAGCCACTGGCCCAGAGCATTTAAATAAATCTTTGTTACATAATACTGAAGACTTGGTAGTGGGTGGTGACCATTATGCATAGCTCTGATATATCAGACTCAGGGGAAGTCTTTCCTTTTTCTGTGGTCTTGTGAATTTATGGTCAAATTAAGACATTTTTCTCAGTTTTACATTTACCTCTTTTTATTAATACTAAATATATTGTTGGGGTGCTATCTCTGTGTACATGAATAACATAGCATTTGGTTTTCTTCTGTCTTGCTGATTAAGGTGCTTAGTGAATTACAGGAACAGAAGACCTCATTGTGCCTGGCATGGACACTTTCTCTTGTTCTTGTCTGCATATCAAGTGCATGGCACTTCTGTAGTGTCTGGTCAGCAAATGAAGTTATGCTGTTGTTGCTGCTTTAGGTGAGGGTTTGGATGGTTTATTCAATTTATTAGGAACAAATTCATTCCTGGATTATTTCTCCATTTTATCTGGTAAACCTTACGCTGTCAAAGAAAGAACTAAGAAAGAACTACAGTAATTTTGGGCAGAAATTGGGTAATTAGTCTACCCTGTGAAAATAGCATTTTGTTTCTAAATTAAAAAAGCTTTTTTTTAACCTTTTGAAGAGAGAAAACAAGGAGCGCAAGAACTGATTTAAGAGTAGTTAGAATCTTGATAGCAAGTTTCTAGTGTTGAAATGTGACTTGCCATTGAAGCTCTTTGCTTTAAATGCACTTAGAAACTTTGGAACTCTGCCTGAGTTTTGTGCATTTTACAGCTTAGGTTGCTTGTCTTGTACAAATAACATAAAGATGTTCACAGAGCAGGAATGATGCTTAATAATTTGAGGGGAACAAAATATTACCTCCTTTTTGTTAATAAAAAGCAATAATCTTATCTTGTAACCAAAAAAAGTCCTGGTAGAAACTGTATGAATCAAAGCTATATATGGTGAGGAGGATTTAAATGTCAATGATATGGTGAGATAGAGAAAGAACTAAGCATTGGGAAAAACATCTCAACACTGATGTCTACCAGACTGTGAAGTAATCTCCGAGGGAGTAAGGGAAGATACATTTTCAGAGAAGTGAATAGTCAGTGGTGCAAGGGCTTCAACAATACTGTAGGGAGCAATCCTCCCTTGAACAATCTCTTTCAGAGGGATTTTCACATAGTTTTGCTTTTTACAATCCAGGATGAACTTATCCTTGAAACTGATTTAAGCAGCTTTTCTTTTCTTCTTTTGTCTGTCACTAGATGTAGTTTTCTGATGCTTTTTTTTTTCCATGAGAAGAACAATTTGATGATATGGTAAATTATTTTTAACTTTAGTTTTGTCCTTGAAGCAGCATTCCATGACTCTTTCACTTGTCAACTTTTTTTAGGGTGATATTTCAAGTTTGAGTAATATACTGTAGTGTTTGGGAATGTACCCTATCTGTTTGGTCTTACAAAGGAAGATCAGGTGATTGTAGTGTAATTGCATATGGTTATGCTTTGTAGTGATGTTTTGTATTCCTCTGCAGCTGATTGGAATGTTTTTAGCAAGGGTCCCCTGTACCAATGGATTTTTGATACAATTTCACATGTTACTACCACAATTTGTACCACTTGCCTTTCCTCCTTCAAAAATACAGGGGAAATAAAACCTATAAAAAAATCAGCTTTCATGTGTAAGGACCAGATGGATTCACAGTGAGTGGCAGAGGGAGTGCAGTCAAATACTGGGTAAAAAAGAGTTTAGAAAAAAATAATAAAAATTGGGCAAACACCCTCAATAAAATAATGGCCAGCATGGGAAGAGGGTTAGTTAATTTTTTGAAAGTAAAAGGTAATCTTTTGAAGGTAAAACAGAGATGGATGTTTCAGAGTTAAAAGTATTGGAAGAAATAAATGTAACTTTTGTGAGTAACTGTAATAGTAGTGATGAATTAGCAGAAATGCTTCTAGGGAATAGGTTTGGAAAATTCTATATGGGATTTGGGAGTTAATATAGCTTAACAAAACTCTTTTAGCTCCTGATTGTTAGATTTTCTTTCCAGGGAGAATGTAATTTCTAGCTGAAGTATCTTTGGCTGCCACAGCTACCTATCGAAAGGAGGTGCTGTGTGTTTGTATGCAGATGTTTTTATGAAAAGGTGAAGTAGATATTTTGGTTGCAATATGCCTTGAGCTATTTCAGAACATTTCTCCTTCCCCATAGGAGGTTCAAGCAGTGCTGCTGTAACCCTGAGGATTCTTATTGTCGCTTCTCTCCAAATGTTTTTTCCTATGCTCTTAAAATCTGATGTTGTAGAAATGTTTGTTAATAGTAGAAGAATAGCTAACATGATTTCTGTAGACTATTGCTGTAATCATCCTGGCTGTCATTTTCCATGTTATCCATCACCATAGTACCTTCAGCATACAAAGCAGGCAGTGCTGCCTGCACAACAACGTCACAACTTGCAGCAGCCCAAAAGGCAATAATCAGGCATCAAGGCTGTCTCCATTGAGTGTGTGCTGAAGTTTTCATTGCACATGGTGTGTGGCTGCAGTTGTATGAAACTGGTGTTATGGATTCAGTGCTATTCAGAACTGAGGAAATCACTGTATGGCATGTCACTGAATTAGTCAATTCCTTGGATGTATTTTACTTGCAAGTATTGAGCAGTCTAAGAGGTTGTACATTTTGTTTCTTCTTCCCTTACCCCTTAGCTTTTCCAACAAAGAGGATTTTGAGTCAGAGATGAAAAACTATAGTTTTCAATAAAGGACCTTTTACAACATGTATACAGCAGTTACTGATTAATTTTGTATTTTTAAGATCTTCTTCCTGCTTTTGAAATCTGTATGAAATACATTTATTTGACAGTCCTTTCTAGATCTTTAGAATTGAAATTAAGGTGAAATAGCATACAGAAAGTTGTGTGGTCCCCATAGCTGTGTGCCCTCGTGGGTTGCTGGCTCTGATGGGGTGTCCCAAAAGACCTGCTGCTGCTCTGATTTCTGATGTGAAGCCTGTCCAGTGAAACAGATAAGTTACCTGCTGTCCTGGTGACCTGCCTGCCAGCTGTGGTTTGTGACTGCTCTACTTCTGCTGTGCTGCGTGAGGCATTTGAAGGCACACCAGAAAATCTGCCAGGAGCTCTCAACTTTTGGGTTTGGTTCTAAGTTTGATAGTAAGTTGTTGACGTTGTTGCTGCATATGTAACCTAGATCAGAAGTCATTGAGAGAGTGGCGAAATGGTTGAGCAGCTCAAGTGCAGAGTTTGTGACTTCAACCAGCATACTAATAATGTTAGCTTTATCTTTTCAGTAAACACAGAACATGTAATTAAACAACTTCTGCCTGATGCCTGGCGCTTATTATTAAGGGATTTCACAGCCTTTCATCACTTCTGGTAAGATTCACTAAAGCTTGTTCAGAGGTTTAACTTGAAAGTGTATTATTTGAAAAATAGTACAAATACCTGAAAAATACCTTTTCTTTGTTTAATTTCTGTGCAAAGCAACAATAAAAAGCAATGGAGGTGACATTGCTGCTTCGGTGTTGATGGAATAAGGAGAAAAGTAATGAATTGATAATCCTCTCTGTGTGGGAGATGACCTTTTTAATTTAAAGTAGCTCTTAGTTTATTTTGATAGTAGTTATTACATTGCATGCTTCTGTTTACATTTTCACTAACTGCTTGCTCTTGAATAGCTTGTAATAAAGCTCTGTAAAGCCTTTTTCCAAGCTATGAATAGGCTAGCTGAGCATGGCATTGTGGAAGCCCTGGATAACAGCTGAGGCTATGCTTTTGAGCCTCAATATACAAAGTCTCTGAGGTGGAAATTAGTGGGAGTGAAAGGTATTATCAACAGCATATTTTTTGAGCTTAACTATATCTTACCTAAATGAGATTTTTTTTCCTGGGGATCCTAGGATTGCACATATTTAGATATTTGAAAAAGTAGGAAATAGAAATGTCTAAGAGTCTTAAAGATTTTTTGACTTAGCAGATCTCACTGATCTGCTTCTAGCAGAACTAGCCAAGTCCCAAATAGTGATTTTTGCCTGCTCCAGGAATCTAGAAGAAGCAATGTTTTTGATGAGGAGAAAACAATTCAGAGGTATCTGATTTAAATCTCTGTAGCTTTGCTCTAATCCTGCCATTAGCACAAAACTGTATTCAATTTTGTGGATTTACTTTTGCTTAGAATAAACTGGAGGTCCCTCCTTGCTGTGTAATCCATATGCTTGTTACTTACACTGTCAAAGGCTTACTTGGAAACTGAGCTGAGGTGGCACAGGGGTGTTGTGGACACCTCGGGAGAACATGCCTGTATTCTATTTGAAAGAAATTTTGCCATACAAGTTCCACATTTCTGCTCTTTGGGGTTGGTTTGGTTTTTTTTTTTTTTTTTTTTTGTTGTTGTTGGTTGTTTTGTTGCTGTTGTTTTTTATGTTGCTCTCAAAAAAGAAATCTGTGTAAATAACTTTCTTCCTTCCCCTTGTGAGCTGCACGCAGACCATACTCTTCTTACGCGTGCACTGTTCTAACAGAATGGCTTGGTTGATGTATGGTTTTTTTGAATTTTTGTTGAGCCAACCAAACAAAACCCACCACAAACAGAACCCCTCCAAAACTCCAGAAGCTCATAAATTTGGACTCTGGGCAGCTGTTTCAAGGTAATTTTTCTCTTAATAAGGTATTTTTTACTGTGAGCAGTTAGAAGTTGTTCTCCTCTAATGCGGAGAACATTAGGCTTGCCTCAGGCTTTTGAAGCTGAGGGAATTTAAAAAACAAATCCTTCTTATCCAGATCATATTTGTGGGAATGTAGATAGATTGAAAAAATTTCCCTAAATAATAGTCATATAATAGTTTCCATGTAAAGGACGGAGGTGTTTTAAATTGTCTGTCTTTAACAATATGGATGTATTTTTTAGATTATGCAGAAACTTTTAAAAGCTTTTAATTACTATTTTGTTTGTTTACTTCTAAGTTTCTACACAATTTAGTCAGTGTTTTTGGCATTAATAAGAATCATGACACCACACTACCATGTGCAGAATTTATCAGGGGTTTGTCCACTGGGACAGAATGTACAGATTAATACAAAAGCCAGCAATGAAATCCTGCGTTTTCTTTTGGCATGAAAGAGGCACTATTCAGCCTTATTTTCTGGCTATCTTTTTAGCTTCTCCTGGCAGGTAATAGGTGAATGGGAAAATGGTTTTTCAGTGAAGTGACACTGCTGCATTTCTGTACTTTAGTTGTGCTCTTGTACAGTTCCTCCTATGCTTTATCTTTTGCTTTCTGTCATAGCTTGCCCCTACTTTGTGGTCTTGTCAGAACTCAGAAAATTTCAATAGGCAGGTTGCAAAATTTAGAAGAAATGACTTCTGGAGTAAAGCCAAACAGGAATATCATTAATTAAAGAAGTGATTACTAAGTAGGTGGATTCTGTGCACAGGGAAGGAGCTGAACTTTTGGGTAGTATGATATTTGGAAATTTGTATAGAATGTCATATGGACCTGCAGTTGAAAATGTTTCAACAGGCAAACCAAGTATCTTCTTATATATGACCTGTAACCATGTTGCCTGCCTCCTCCTTTGCCCTGGTATCAGCACCTGGCAAGAGAAGGTAGGGCACCTTCTTATCACTGCCACACTGGTATAGAACTGTGTCAGTCCCAGGTGTTTCAAAATCTAAAGCTTTTTTCAGTGTCTTAAATAATTCAAAGCAGTAGGCTGTCTGGACTACTCACTTTCACAATACCATTAGTTTATGTTTGGTGATGAGTGAAAGTGAAGTTATGAAACCTGACACAAGAGTGACTAGCACAGTATAGACAGAAAAATGCTGCTATGGAAAAGAACTTCCTTGAGAGGATCTGGGAGATTTGTCTGATCCAAAGCCAGGACTGGTGAAATGAAGGGAGGCTGGCATTGAGGATCTGTATGAAGCACTAAATACAGCCATGGGTCTGTGATTCCTCCCATGCTTTGCAGGAGAATGCTCATAAGAAACCACGCAAAGACACAAGGAGCCTAATTTTTGTAAGATTCATAAGTGTTTCATAAGTCTACTGTTCTTATACTGGTCTGTTCTTTCTTGTCCACTCCCCATATCCTTACTAGACATCTCCCTAGAAGGCCAGGAAGTTGGTCATGAAGGAGACGAGGGTGAGGATAGGGTAATGCTAAAGACCTGCTGAGCTGTGGGCCTGGTCATGCCATGTGTGGATTGGCCAGCCAGCTGCTGCTGGATCTCACCCTTTACTTGCTGGGATTGCTTTTGAAGCTTTAAGAAATTCCATTATCTTTGAGACTCATATGAAAAAAATTAAAAATTGGCCAGTGGCTAAAAAAGCTGTGTGTGAGAAATAAACAAATGTTTAATCACTTAAAACTATTGTTTGTGGATTAGCTAAACAGCCTACCTTCAACCTCTTTAATCATAGGGTGTTCTTTTCCAGTGTAATGTTATTTATTGGTTGTAATCTTACAAGCTTGAGTGGCTCCTTGTTTTCTTTGTGATAAATAGTAAGTGAAAATCAGGGACAGAATATCTTAAATCATTAATGAAGATTTAATTGTGCCAGCATTTTTGTTTGAGTGATATCAACTTGAATAAAAACATTATATGTACATCACATATATAATTGGCTCTCTACAAAACTGCTTATGAACAGATAATAATTTTATTGTTTGTGCTTTATTAGTTCATTCTTGCTTATGGCTTTGGTGATTTGGTATTTGTGTTCTCCACAGATCTTTAAAAAGTTGATGTTATATAAAGTACAGAATATCAATTATGTTTCTAAAAACAGGATTTAAATGTTTTGATGTTAAAAACTATTTATTTATAATTCTCCATAAGCTAAATGTCAGACCATGATTACTTCATTTTATTTTTATACTTCCTTTTTTCTTTCTGTCTGAGACTTAAATTATGAGTAATTGAATAAAATATTACTGAAGGAGATTATTAGAATCCTTAGAGGACTGTTTTTAGTTTCAGCACTTGTCATTTTGCAGTTGCAGTCATATTTCATAAAAAGGTCATGCAGCTAATAGTAGTATTTTTATTTGCACAAACTAGTTTTTACAAGTGAATGATCTGCCCAAGAGAGTAGTTTCAGTTACTTCAGAAGAAATACAGAACTTTGTGATAATCAGACCTTTTCTTTTTTTGAACTGTTTTCTTGACCTTTTTCAATAAATACTTGAAATAATTTTGAATCCTTGCTATCACTGTCACTATTCTGCGATAGCTGCTGTAGTGGCAAATAATTGAAAATAATGGGTTACAGAAAGGAAAAATCATCCATTAGAAATAAATTTTCAAGACAGTAGATTGATTTCATGTATAACCTTCTCCCTGCAATAAAGTAGAATTTAGGCCAACAAAATTGATGCATTAGCACATCTTAGTGGAAAGGGTTGGCATTTTCGTTTCTGTTTTGTATTTTGTTTTCTCTCTTGGGTATTATTGTCTGAATTGAAAGATGATTGATAGACAAAATATTCTTTGTCATGACTGAATCAAGAAATTTCCATTAAAAGCAGATTAAAGATGGTAGGATGAATCTAATTGTAGTGAGTTACTCTACTTTTTTTAAAAAGAATTTTAAAGATACGGGTGTATATTATCAATATAGAATTTTATTATTCTGTTGACTTCTGCGTTTTTGATTTCACTTCCTGAGGGAGAATTGTTCAAAGGATGTGATTTATTTTGATGACTATTTATTTATTTTCTTGATGTTTTCAATTTTTTTTCCTCTGATAAAGGTGAACTACAAAGGTATCCTCTTACTATGAGTTGAGCCAACTTTTTTTTGGTGATAATTTTTTTTTTTTAAATTTATTATTTTGCTTCACTTTGTAGGTTTCCTGGTAAGCCCCTGGTCTAAATTTATTTAATTATTTATTAGTTGGAGTGGCAGTGGGGACAGTCTGGATGGATTCCATGTTGCACTTCATTAGAAATTCATTGTAATCTCAGCAGTAAAACATAGTATGCAGTCCACATGGAGGAATCTCATTATTGAGGTGGAAACCTGCATCAAGGAAGTATTTTCAGGATTTTTACAGTAGCACTCAACATTTTCATCAAAGGTTTGAAAACTAGAGTGGAGAGGCAGCAGTCTTGAAGGGGATCCACCAGGGTATAGGAGGAAAAGAAAACAACTACAGTGAGTGTTCAGAGAGGATGGGAGGTGCCCTTCAGGAGGTGCCAAAGCAAGGTGCATGGAATTGTGGGGAGGGAGCAGCTGGATAAATAGCAGGTCTGCCAAAACCTCTGTGGGGATTGCAGCTAATGCAAGATGGGTTGGCTGTGAAGTATTGTTACTGAAGGGAGGTGCTGTACTGAGAAGAGGAATATAACCTTAGGAGAGGTGCTCAGTGTGCGCTCAGGTGGTGTATCCTGTTTGGCATGCTGTGCTGGAGAGAGCTGGTGGAAGTTTGAAGGAGGGTTGTGGAAGCCTCTAGAGGACTAGAGACTTCCACGACCAGACTGAGTGAAGAAGGAATCCCCCAATTAACTGGAGATTGTTTAGCTGAAGACAGGATGGTGTGTACAGAGCACTGAAAATATCTTCAGTGAAGAAAAGCAGCAGGCAGTCTGTTCTTGGTTTGGCAGGACTGGGTATAACTAACCAGCTTGTACTGAGATGGTGAAGAGTCAGATGAGAGCTTGGGAAAACTGCCAGCAGTAAGAATATCAAGACACTCAAATCTGACAGAGTAGCCATGGATAAATACACATATCAGAAATGTAATCGTTATCACTGATGCTTCAGGGACAGGCACATTGATATGGTTGTGTCAGATGGCATCTCAAGATATGACTCAGTGATTGCTTAGTTTTTGGTATGCTGTCACAGAACTGCAATTTGATTTGTTTTGCAGGCAGGGGGGTAAAATCAATTCACTTGGAACCACCTCCTTTTTTTTTTCCAAACTTGGTATTGTAAAGTGTCTATTTTCCTTTTTTGTTCTCCAAGCAGTATTCTTGCTGATTAGTTCCAGACCAGTTTAGAAGAAGAGACCACAAAAAGAAGAGACAACGTTAATTTTTAATTAAACTGCTGGTGAGATAATGGGAAAATATATTGACTTTCTCCTCTGACAAGAACACAAACTGAACTTGGCAGTTGCCAAGTTGACCAGGCAGTTGTGTGTGTTGGACCGACAATGTTCATGTAGCTCTGGACCCATTGGAGGTTGTGAGGGCCGCCTGTGCCTTGCGGGGCATCAAGTACAGCATTGCCAGCCAGGCAAGGGAGGGGATTGTCCTGCTCTGCTCTGCCCTGGTGGAACAGGCTCCCCAGGGAAGTGGTCACTGTGTGGAGCCTGACAGAGTTCCAGAAGCATTTGGGCAATGGTCCCAGGCACATGGTGTGACTCTTGGGGAGTCCTGTGTGGTGCCGGCAGTTGGACCCTATGGTTCTGAGGGTTCCCTTCTAATTCAGCATATGATTATATGGTTCTATTTCTTGCCTGATCAGAATTTCTTCAGGTGTTAGAACTAATTTTGGTTTAGTAGTAATAGAAGATAATTTAGAAGACAAAGAATAGCCAGACATAGGGATTTGAATTTCTTTTCAGTTATCTGAGCAATAGAATTGTTTTAATTCATGAAGTGGTAATCCCAAGTGTTGACAGAAAAAGTGCCTCCTTCATAATACTCATATATTTCTATGACCAACTTTATAGTTCTTTACTCCATCAATTATTTTTCCATTTTTGCTGATTAGGTATCATATGTAATCTGTAGCAGATAAAAAAAGAACCATATAGAAAATACCAATGGCTTTGTCGAAGTTGTAACCACTGATTTCCAAGATATAATTTAGATGTTGAACTGAAATGTTGTGACATACCCAGCAGGTATCTGTAAAGGGGGTCTGTTTACAGTTTGTGGTTTTAAGGGAGAGCTGTAAACACAATGTAATGGTTGCTTGTTTACTGGTGGTTTAAGCATGTTAACTTGTATTAATTCTATATTGAATGCTAGCTGCCTCCCACGTTAGTTAATAGTTGTAACACATCTGAGCTCACTCTGCACAGATAATGCAGGGGGTGTGGAAGGAGTATGGCTTTCTTGCTTTTCAAGTAGATGTGAAATCCCAGAAAGCTCAGATCGGCTGATCCTCTCTCTGTCAGAATCTGAAGCCTCTGCACTTGCCTATGCATGTTAAATATTTTCACCTGACATGCATCCTGTGTGGTTGATAGTCCAAGAATTCTTGACTTATGATGCAGCATGAACTGGATTAGAACACATTTACACTGTGAGCTCTGATAATGGATTCTTTCCTGACACTTCACTTTTTTTTCCTTTGAATGCAAGTTTTGTGATGCAATTTAAAAGGAGAGTAGATGTTTGCAAATTAATAAAGCCAAAGCCACAACTCAAGCCTTCAGTAATGAGTTCTGCAGGCTGATGTTACCGTTGCTCAGTTTTCCTGAGTGTTTGTCTCTAAAATGAGCTCTGCTTTCTCTTTCTGCTTACTGAGTTGTTCTACATTAGGGATAATGTCCAACATAATTCCCAGTGGAAGTGAAGAAATTTGAAGGAGATTGGTTTGATGCAAAATACTGCCCTACATCTAAGTAATTGAGAATAGCAATATAATTTGATTCATGTCACAAATAGCATGCTGGGCCTGAGAGAGCAGAAATGGAAGTTGGTTATGCAGGGAGAGTGAACTGCAACATGTTGTATACTAATATAATACACAAATCCATTCTGCTCCGATTCTTAGACTGTGCCTTTCTGTTGTATTACAGGGGGTCTCAGTATAAACAAATAGCTAATGTAATCAGTCTGTCTCAGCATTTCTGTTTGTTGAACTTCCATCCAGATTGGACCTTGGCACAGCTGGCTGTCTGGTGCAGTATAATGTTTGTAGGGCTTTCAGATGGAACAGTATAGTTAAATTTATGAGAGGTTTCAAATTGGAATTAAGTTTCTTTTAGAGTACAAAAGCAAAACAATAATATGTTAAACAGCACGAAGTAAATGAGTTGCTAAAAAATTAGCAATCAGGTATGATTCTTGTTCAAGACTTGGGTTACACAGACTGATAGAGCCTTCAGTGCTGAATTTATGTAGCTATTTCCCTTTGACTAACATGTAGCAGAGTGTATTCTCTGTCCTTGTCCATGAAGATGTGTTTACAGCATTTAAAACTGATGCCTAATTCTTAAGCAGTAACTTCCAAGATGCACTAGTCTAGAGGTCATTGGCGGTATTTTAAAATATGCAGAAAACAAGCCAAAATAATGAAATCTATGCAGGTAGGTATTTCATTTCTCTGAATTGTATCTTTATCATGATCTTGCTCATATGGGTCCTTACAGATTTTATTAATTCTTTTACAAATTCTGTACTTCTCTTGCCTAGTAACCTTTATCTGAAATTTTAGTTTTGATCCTTTTGGATTTTGTGTTCAATGCTGAATTGGGGCATAAAATATAAATATACAAAATATAAATATATAAAATATAGAACAGAATGATAAAACATAGCATTCAGAAAAATAGTCCTCAGTGTATTTCTGATGTGAGAGCCAAGGAGAAAGAACGAGGAACTTTCACAACATTTTTCACAATGCTGTATTTAAGCTGCTTCACACTGAAAGTATTTCAGACTAAACCCTTGGTATTGAAGTACCTTTTGAGTCTCCATAGAACACCTATGAAAAGTGTGTTGTGAAGGTGTATTTAAAATTACATGTAAAACCCCCAACTCATTTTTGCCAGTGTGTTTGTATTTGTCTTGTGTAGAGCTAGATGCTGTTCAGTATAAGGTTAATGGCATCTTGGACTCTTGGATCAAAGGAAGGACTACAGGAGCAGATCCCTCCATGTAAACATGGAGATTCACTTGTTTGTAGTATGGGCTGCAGGGTCCACTTGCATGGCTGGTGACACTGGGGAGTTTGTAGATCGAGGTTCTGTTGTCACTCAGCTGCATTTGAGAAATGTGAAATGGATGGACTTTCCCATACAGCATGGCTGTCTGTACACTGTGTTTATGCTACCTGCCAGTGTGGCAGCAGCTTTTGATCCTTAATAGTTGAAATGTAAGGTGCATTTCATATCTGCATGTGCATTCAGATCTGGGACTGTCTACTGAGAAAGCAGATGTGTGCATGACAGCCTGTTGTTTGTACCTTGGATCATGTGCCATCTCTGGGGACAGTATGCAAGTTTACCTTATGAAATAGTGGAATGTGTTTCAGGAAGCCACCTGGTATGCTGCCTGTTATGGTTCCACCAAAGGTCAATCCCTTGGGGTTACACGGCTAGTTGAGAAGCTGGGACTGATTTATGTGACTACTGTTTGGAGGGAAAGATCCGATCCTTTTCCAGGAGCAAACTCTCCTGGAAGCTTGCCTCCCCAACTGTCTATGGAGTAAGATAATAAGTTACTTAGAGCAGACAATTGTAATCCCTGGTAAAATTCAGCAAAATTGAATCTAGCCATTATTTTGGGGCCAGTGTCTCTGAGATGGTAAGATTTTTTTTAAAATTCTATACATCAAAAACTATGTAGTCTATTTTAATGAGCTGCAAGACGGCATTGTTAATGCAAAACTTATGTTAGGAAGTTTTTCAGCCTTTCCTATTGGTATCCCACTCTGCTGAGTTGAATGGACTTAATTAAAAGCCAATTTTGAATTCTATCAGAAGAAGGATTTGCCACTTTCAAGTAAATTTTAAAGCGTTTTTTTTGAAGTAAAAAGAACTGGGATATTAAATATTTTCTAGCAGATGGAAAAGCCTGTGGCCACTCCTGGAGTTCTTGTTGAAGCCCCTGCCAGTTTTCCTTGCAAAGTACTTCCAAGATTAGATAAGCAGCATACATGGATTAAAGGTATCAGTCTGTGTTTCGGTCTGTGATCCTTCTCAAAAGAATTGAGATCTGCCCTGCAGTGAGTGGAACACCTGTACCGTGAAACTGCTGGATTGATCTCTGCCATTCAATGTGCTTCCTGTAATATGTAGAAACATTTATGAGGAACATGGCCTCTTCCTGATGCCCATTTGCTTCAGCAAGATTCCAGCAAACAGAATTGCCCAAGCAGTCCTAAACATACAAACTGAGAACTTCTTTACTTTTGCTGAAAAATTTAGCATCAATTTTAAACGCAACAGTGCATTGCTCAATTTGGCCACCAGCTATTTAGTACTTGGAGGACATTATCATCTTGTATCACAAAGAGTAACTCAACTCAGTCCCTCCATTTGTGACATAACATACCTCATTTCAAGTGCTACCCAGTCTGATTTAAAGACAATAAATTAATTCTAATTCTATTCTAAATTAAAGACTATAAATTAATCCTAGCTTCCTGCATTTCCCTTAGGGTGTCGAGAAGTTAATAATACATTTTATAGTTATATAAATAATCTATATTTATATATACTTAAATCTCCATCTGCTGCAGTATGCCTGATTTAACTCAAAATGAAAAATTCACATCACATATAATTAACATGCTTGAGAGATGTGTTTAATTTAATTACTGCAGTTGTGTGCATTTATGTACTAAGTACACATTTCTCAGAAATTCTTTCAGCTTATTATCTTCAGGAGATTGGTTTCAGGATGACATAGTTTCTGTATTTATTAATTCAGTGTTTTAAGAAGACTGACCTTGTTTTAAGTTTTATTTTCCCCTTCTACAAAAATATAATAGATGAAGGAAATAGAAAATAACTGTTCCCTATGCTTAAAGAAACTGTATTTAAAAAACCTGTCTTTTCCTTCTGTATTTCATGTTGCCAGTCCTGTGTTGTTTTAGAATTTCTTGCTGATTCATATAGTTGTTTTCATTTTCAGAATTTACTATAAATAAGCACTGATTAATTTTCACTTCATTCTAGTAGCCTGGTAAGTTTCTGAGTCATGCTCTTTGCACTAAAGGAGAGATTTTTATGTGACTTGCCCACTGTCAGGAAAGAAAGAATTAGATAGAAATCTAGAATTTCTGACTGCCATCTGTGTTCTTGAGTAATCTCTTTCTGCCTCATTACAAAACCAATCAAAACTCTACAAACTTGAAGCAGTGGCACAAACTTTATAATAGAAATCACTTAAGCATTGTAGCTGCTTATTTCTATGTTAGTTTTAATGGAGAAAATCGGATTCTTACATTACTCCGTATTTCTTAGTATGTTTTTTACTTAATTTTTCAATCCATAGTAATATGAGTCAGCCTGATTTTGATTTATCTTGGTAGGAGAGCAGTGCACTGCTTGCATATCAGGTTTGTTTGGATTAATACTACATTGTTAGAGGAAAATAGATCCTGCTGGAATGGGCAGTCTGAGGGAGGTGAGGCTACTGCTGCTTTATGACCCTTGGATTTTTTCACACAGCCTCACTCATACATAGTAGAAGAAAAACAGAAAAAAATTGCTGTGTGAGTAGTGTTCTGTTGCTGCCAGGATTTGACACTCCTTTCTTCAGAATGGAGACTTCAAACTTAGCTGATGTGAGCTATTAAGATATTTATTGAATAATGAACACTCAAAGAGTTAACAGGTAGAGCAGCAAAATAGTCTATGCAAAATAATCTATAATCTAAGCAATCAAGTATACAGGTTACAATTCCATAATGATACAGAGTGCAGATTCTGAGGAATCACATATGTGATTACTGCTAAATTAGGGTTTTCTAGGTACTGAGGTGTAAATCCATTTCTTGCCTCCACAGGTGCCCTCCTCCTCCCACTCCCAAAACTCAGAAAATTGGAACAAACAGTGTTAAGAACAAAAACCTGATTAAGAGTCCAGCATGTCATCCAAAGGGGTTTCTTCCATCCTCCTTGTGGACTTGAATCCGCATGTCAGTATGACTACCATCTAGAAGCATCCACACAGTTACTGGTGGAAGACCCACTTTCCTTTTCTCCCCTTGATTTGGCATTTTGTTCTTTATTTGCTCAGTTAGTCTCAGTTTTTTTCTGAGTTGGGGCTGAGCCTTTCATTCACCTTGTACCTCCTTGTCTCTGCCAGAACATTTCAGAAGAAAACAGCCCCCTCATAATTGCCTTTTTGTCATTGGTCCCAGTTTTCCTACATCCATACTCAGATTTCATAATTTATGTTGGTCGGTGGGCAAACTAAGCCTTATGCAATATTATCAAGAGGATTGCTTCAGAGTGGGTGGCTTGGCAGTTGAAAATTCATGCATTATTACCATCTTAGAGTGCTTGGATTTGGTTTATATTTTTCAATTACTGCAGAGAATTTTTCTGTGTTAGATCTCTACCTAGATCCAGTTCCTTGTGATGGGGTTCTTAGCGTCTGTGCTGGAGCATGTGCCAGAGCAGCAGGGTACCCTGGTTTTCACACTTTCACTGTGGGCTGTCATGGGTCCTAACTAGGGCCTAAGCTATTTTAAGGCAGTGTACTCTGCATTCACTTCTTAAAATTTCCTTCACACACCATCCATTTCTTACTGAAGTCTTTCTGTTCAATTTGCTAGGAAATTATGTGGAATCTGCAAATCACCAGCATGCAAGTATAGGGCCAAAAAAGTTTTTACAGATGTAGATCTCATTGGTTGGTTGCTGTGGCTTTTTGGTTTTTTTTTTTTTTTTTGTTCACCTGCTTGGGTTGCAGAGATTTGAGACACATTTCTGTAATGACACATTTGCAGACAGAATCCTATGCCTGGATCTGTCAGAGCAAGAGCTCTTTAGAGCAAGAGTTACTGACATGTTACTCTGAGGTGTACTAGAAACTGTATTTTACCAGCTGAAACTTTTAGGAAGTGCTTTGGTTGATTGGTTCTGTTACTTGATTTTCCTTTTTCTGAATTAATGCGTAGTCACAAAATAACTCCCTTTTGTTATTTAAAAAAATGCAGAATCATTGAACTGTTTAGGAATAGATTTAAAGTGGAGGCTTATTTCCCCTTGCAAACTGTGTAACATTACTTCTGAAAATTTAGTATACTGACTTAACCTCAGTGTACCAAATACCACATATTGGAATGAGAACCAGTCTGTGTGTTTTAGTCAAGGAAATTGTTAGTTTGCTCCAGTTGCATGCATATATCAATGATTTGCAAGTTGCAGCAGTGATTCTTTATCCTGTTAATGAAAAGACACTCCAATTATAACCTAACAACTCACATGAAAATAATTCTTAATAAACTAGTTGGCCTTTTCAAACTGTAAATTGGTTTGTAAAAAAAAAGAGGTATTTTTTCCAACCGAAGTCAGATATAATACATTATTTAGTTTAACTGAGAAATTGTTAAATTCATCAGATATAGACAGCAGCTTAGAATTTTTTATGGTGTGATATTCCTGATAAGAAAAGCAGAACTAAAGTTGGGATTTTGGACTTATGTGGAATTCTCTGCCTAGCTCCAGAGGATGTCAAGAAACTTTTACTCAGTAGTCGGTACATTGACATCAGACTAAGTTGTTAGTTTTATCAGTGTTATCCTCTTGGGACAGAAATAATATCTGTAATATTATTAGTGATGCAGCCAGGTATTCTCAGTAGTACAGTTTATTTTTTAAAAGTCCAATCAATTGAAAGTACTAAGTGTTACATTATTATATTCTTTAAACGATATAAATATAGTTTAAATAAAATGAATACTATATAAGGATTACTATTACAATAAATAATACAACAACTGCTATAATTAATAATTTAATTATATATATTATTAGTAGTATTATATTCTCTGTAGTGTCTATTTTTAGGACAGCGTAATGCCTGCATTACAGTTCAGCAGTTTCCTTAACTAATATGAAACATTGCAAATCTCATAGAAGGAAAAGATAAAAGAAATGTGGGCTCAAAATTATTGGGTTTTGATTTCTGAAAGTTAATTCTAACTTTGGATTTCTTTGTAATTCTATTAAGGTAGAATTAAACTTCTTCTTGTAATTCTATTGAGGTAATACCTTGTCCTCCAAGGCAGCAGTAGGTAACAAGTACTGCAGAGCAGCTCTGAGAGATTTTGGGAGTACTGAAGATCATGGTATTTGTGTTTGGCTGCATTAAAAAAAATGAAGAGAAACTTTATTTTAAAAAATGCAAAGAATCCTCCATAGCTGTCATCATGAAACTTGCAAGAACTACAAGAGTCTATGGTGGCTTGTCTATGCTATTTTTTAATATATTATTTATTGCAGGCATAATGGTTTTGCTTATTTCATATTCGTACATTTGGTAGCAAAGTGTCATTCTTAATGTTTGAGTGTCTTGTGACAGAAACTGTCATTAGAACTGAATGTCTACAAAAGTCTGAGCAAAGGGCTCTTCATTTACATTTTATTTAAGACAACACTAAGTAAAATAGAAAAGAGTGTAGATAAGAATTTTGAGGATTTAAATCACTGATGTTATTGTGGTATAATAAGCCAGGCAAGGTGATTTCAGAGGGTTTTTTGATTTATTGCTGGAGAGTGGTCTGTAAAATGGGCTTTTCAGTGCCAAGACAGTTGGAGGATTGAGAAGAAGACCAACAACATGTGTGTCTGTTTCGGTTTAAGACAATTTAAAGATGTGGACACTTTAAAATTAGTTACCTCCCCTTAGTTTCAACAAATCCCTTTCCACCTATAAGGAGAAATACAAGTAGATTGATGAGAGTCAAAAAATAGCAGTTTACTAAAAAGCAAAACTGCTACAGGCAAAAAAATTACAGTAAATAATCACGAGATACAAAATTTCTAAGTCTCACAAACTCCCCCAGAACAAAGAGAAACCCAGAACTGTGGAAATACCCCTTCCAAGATGGCGCCTGCCACAGGGAAACAAAGGGAAAATGCAGCCAGCTTGCTCCCCCAGGTTGGCACTGCCCAGGAGGCAAAGGGAAAAAAGATGGCCACAAACTTTCCCAGGGTAAATCCTTTTTATCTATTCATGTGAAGCCAGTTTTCCCCATATTTGCATTAAATTAAAGACAGTTGAATATATGTCAGTACTGTTTTCATAATAAGTATTTTATTTCATTGAGCTTGTGGCAGATTGACCTTGCCTGGCTGCTGTCTCCGTGCCTCTCTCTCACTCCTCCTCCTCAATAGGATACTGGGGAGAAAATAATACGGAAAGGCGTGCAAATTGAGATAAAGAGGGGGATTTCCAGTTGCTGTCATGGGCAAAGATTTGATTTGGAGAAAATTAATGTATTGCCAATTAGAATAGAGTTGTATGATGAGAAACAAGGACAAAACATAAAGCCACTCTCCTTGCTCAGGGCCCCCTCACTTTTTTCCATGTTCAACATTACTCCTTCATTTCTGATTCTTCCCTCCTCTTTCCTGGAGTAGGCAATGCATCCCATCTTGACCCTACACCTCAGATAGAGCAGCTGCAGCTCAGGAGGGAAAAGTGAGGTAGTTTCTTCTTAAATTATGACTCAGATTTGGCAAGAGTTTGTACTGTGAAGCTTAGCACCTAGAATCAGTTATGGCAGTATGTAGCTGAAGAGCTCTGGGTAGCCTTTGGTTTGCTTAGGGGATGCAGAGTTGGGGGTTTTGGGGTTTGGCAGAAGAGACCAGTGCAACTGCCTGTGACTCTGGGCAGGGTCTTTTGGTGAGGTGACAGTAGAAATGCAGGCCTTGCGACCAAAACGGTAAAAAGTGTGATTTATTGGAAAAAACGTAACAAGCCCCCCATCTTGGTAGGAAATCTAGGGAAGCTAATGTGCTTGCAGATGGTCCTTCAATACCGTCATCTGAATGCTTAGGTCTGTGGCTGGCAAAGCCCCAGCACCAGCTGGTGCTGCAAGTCTTGTCCGGACATGGATTTCTGCTGTCCCCGCTGCCAGCTGAGCTCTCACAGAAGGGACCCATCTTCCCCCATACATGTACATGCATAGGAGGAATTGCCTAGTGTATGACCAAAAGAGTTATTTGTGGGGTGAGGGCAGGTGAGAACAGAAACAGGTTGTTTCCTTGTTTCTTTACATCTGTTATTTTGTGGAGTTCAGAGTCCTCCAGGCATAACAGAGCAAAGAGAGCCACAGCTGCATTTTCTATTATGCAGAAATAAGACTGAGGTAAGAAAAACCTGGACCATGATGGCACCGAGGCCAGCTTCTCTGGGACATGGGAAATGTGTGGGGATGGGACTTGGCTGCACTTGCTATGGCTGGGAGCCAAGGGAGATGTCATTGCTGCTCGGCAGCCTTTGGCTGCTGTTTTGTAGTCATTCAGGTGCTGTTCTTCTGCTGTTGTGGGGTACCAACAAACTCCCTCTTGCTTATTTTCCCTAAATGTTTCTTGGTGGCTTAGTTCTTTGCAGCAGGTATGGGTTATTGATTTTGAGCTTGTTGACTCTTCTTTGTTGCACATTAAACATCTCTGTTTGCTGATATTTTTTTCATTTGCTTTCCAGAGTAATATTAAGCCTTCCTGGATGAGCTCTAAATTTTTGTGTGCATGCTGTTACTTGTATAAGCTGTAAAATAAATCTGTATTTGGCTTCTCAACTTGCTTAGTTAGCTGAACTGTGATTGTTACTTAGATTCCCAAACCGTGCAGAATTAAATAACATAGTACAAATAATTATTTTAGTGGTTTTAGGGTTTTTTCTTGGGTTTGGTTTTTTGGGTTTTTTTCTGTTTGTTTGGATTGGATTGGTTTGGGTTGAGTTTTATCTGAACCTTTGGGGAGGAAAGGGATACTCTATATTTGGGTTTTTTGAATAACGTATTGGTTTTCCTGTTGCTACAATTATGTCCTTTTCTCTTAGGATTTTGCTGTTATGTTAGGTTTATCTATTTTGCAGCTATTCACCTGCATTTCTTAGCTCAAAACCTCTCTTCTGCCAATTTTGATAGTTGTTTTGAAGAAATCTATTAGGTGATCTCCGAGTCTGATCAACAGTGTGTACTGAAGTACAGTCTGTGGGGACCATCACAAATTGCCTTCAAAAGTGTACTTCAGATCCAAGCTAGAACACATAGGTCAACCTACTCCGAGAAACTGTCACTGACAAGTGTATAAGACAATGTATTCACTTTTGCAAACTGCAGATTTTTTTTTCCATGCTCCCTCACCTTTCTCTCTGCTTCTGTTTTTTTCAGACTTTTTTCCCTAGAAGTGATGCATGTTAGAATTTCAGAGTCTTTTAGAAAAGCCAAACCCCTGGTCCTAGGCCTGAAAGATCCATCAGTGTTTTCCCAGGACTAATTTTAATTTTTTTAAGTGGCTTCAAACAAATTATTGAAACATTAAACTTGTAGTGACTCACCTTTTGTTCCAGAGCTTGGATGATGGTGTATGTGAGCTCAGGATCTGCACAAGTAACTGTCAGCAGTTGGAAAACTGGCCTGAACTTTTGAAAGTCTTGAAATTTGGTTGTGTGAAATTCCTACTGTTGACCAGCTGCATTTATACATAAAAGTTGTTCTATTCAGGTGACTGACTAATTTGTTTCAGAAGTGTGTGGCAGAAGAGCATTTTGGACTCTTAGTTTTTAGAAACCCTTATGGCAGAGTTTCAGAAGACTGTAAGGAAGAATATGTTGTATAAATATTGTGAAAGGTAAGTGAATGTCTTAATGTAGCATGGTAGTTTAATGTAAGTCCCTTGTAGGATAATGGAATGGATGTTGTGGGTTGACAAACTTTGAAAATTGCAGGCCTTTCTAAATGGTGTATGCTGCAGTTCAAGCAAGGAAGAACTCAAGGGATCATAATGGTCTGTGCTTTTTAGGAGCTTGGATTTACTGTTCATCATAGGTTTTACAACTTCTGTAGAGTTAAAAGTTTACTTGTCCAGAGAAGTTCATGTAACTTAATACTGACAGTAACCATGTGCCTGACTGATTTGAAACATGGTGCTGAATTCTGTTGTAAAGTGGTAATCTTAAAATAATCCTCTAGCAACCTACAAAGCTATGAGAAAGCTTTAGCTCTTTTTCATTTTCATTGCTTTTAAGATCTAGCTCCATGTTTAAAGCTAATTCAGTGACTTCCTTAATTTTAAAGCATGGGAGAGATCACAACCTCAGTATTTTTTGTCTTGAATTTAAGAAACTAAAAACAAAAGGATGCTGGAGTTTAGCAAAGAAACGGGAAGTTAGCGTGTGTATTCTTATAACATGTATGTAAAGCTCAGGTATTTGAGGAGAGGTCAGACCAATGCTTTGTTGGATGGATAATAGAGACCAGGGCATGGATTTTAATGTGAGTTAAATACCGCCAAAAAGTAGAGCCTAGAATACCAGTTACGCTTGGATCTCAGACGAGAAAGATGTTCTGTTCTAGGAGGAATGGTTCTTCCTTGAAAAGGAATTAAAAAAACCAACCCAGAATAATTTCAAATATATGATTCCCTGGAATTATAGAATCCCCCTTATCTAGGTTTAATGGAACATTTAAGAAATACCTTATCTTCTCTTTATAAAATATAACAAAGCTAAATAATTAGGGCTCCTATTTCCTGTAGAGAAGGGGTTATGGGTGCCTTTGAAATACATTGCCTTAATAATAACTTCTGAGGATAAGTGAAAAGAGCTATTGACAGACTGTCTGCAATCAAAAAGGAGAAAAATACTAACCAAAGAATAACTAAATGCTTTAAGTACTTCAAGCATTGAAACATTTCAGGATTGTTCTGTTCTTCCTTTAATTTTATTCATGTTAAGTATGTTTTACCTTTGAATCAGCCTTTTTAGCTGCCACTTTTATCTACTGTAATTCCACTGGTTGGGTGTATTAATGATATAAAAGGATTTTATAAGTTAAGAATGCATAATAAAATATTTTAAATGGAATACACACTTCTATTAAAATCTATGTATTGCTATGTAAAAAGAAAGAAAAAATAACTTATTTTGGGTTTCATGTCTCTTTCTACAGTAGACAAAAGCACTGTGGGGCAAGGTACAAATAATTTTTGAAACTAGGCAACTGCCGCATTATATGTGTTTAGAAAATTTTTATTTTATGTTCTGTTTTGCCTGTGACTGTCTTTAAATGCTGTTACACTATATCCGTTTTCCTGTTGTCTGTATGTCCTGACTGGGACTGGTGGAGGTTCTAGCTGTAAATACTGGATAGAGATGTGAAAAGTGTGCTTGGGTAACTCTCCTCAATTTTCTTCATTTTCCTTCCAAACTCTCCTGTGTAGCTGTGTTCAGTTTATTTCCTTAGCAGGTAGAGACTAGCAAGAGTATGGGAAGCGTTGTGCCTTTTACAGAATGCATCTGCTTTTGATTTGCAGTGTCTGGTAGTAGTGTGTGTGATCTAGTTAACTTGATTAGCATCAGCAGATTTTTTTTTTTTCCTTAACCTGATGGGACCCCAGTGGCTGCAACCAGGCATCACTTCCATTTCCCTGCTCAGACTGTAATTTCTGAGCAATCTGCACATCTGAGCACCCTGAGCTGTGTACAGTGCAATTGCTAATACTCCTCAAGTTCTGTTGTAAGCTGCAGATGTGGAGAAATGCCAGCCTTCATTAGGGTTTAATTATGTCTGGGGAACAGATTTCATGTGTAGTCGCCTTGGAGCAGCTATTTCCAGTAACAGGAATGTGCTTGTGCTGAAAAAGTAGGTCTCAGTCAAGATTTTCCTCAGTTCAGAGAAATGAATGATGTTGATGTCCTCCCTGTTTGGATGAGTAACCCTTGTCTCGTCAGCTCTGGGGGGGTAGCACAGGTTGTATCTTGCTTTCAAACTTACGGAAGGCACCAAAATTGCTAATGTTACAAGATAGGAAAAAAAAATTGTTCGGGGAGCCTGGAGCAGGCAGAGATGTCTAGTGTGGCCAGTCAAATGCAGGTAGGTGCTGGTCTAGCCACACAGACCACTTCTGCTAATGAAAATCTGGTTTGCAGTGCTGCATCTGCTTTAATGCTGACAAGTGGTCACAGCATTTCAGAAAGGTTGTAACATTGGAAGATGTGCTTGAGAGTTTTTTACCTCTTCCCTCAGGACTATGCCTGGAAGTAATTGTATGACATCTTCCCATATGGTTTTGGAGATGACTGTGGGGCTATCTGAATGGTAGGTCACTGTAACACAGCTGCCAGTCTGTGAGAAAATACAAGTGTCAGATCAGTTTTCCTTTAAGCCATTGGAAACTTGTGAGCTGGACTCTGTAGCTTTGATTTTCTTTTTTTAATGTGGACTGAATCAGCAGCTTCTTCTTGAAATAGAAGTAGTAAAATGACCTCCAAGCATTAGTAGAAGTTGATGGTTAGAGATGAGATTGGGTTTATTATGTGGGCTAAAATGATAACAGAAAATAGAGTAGAAGGATGTGGCTGTCCATGTGGAGAGGAGAAAAAAGTTAATTTTAATCTCCTGTAACCTACATGTATGCATTCCTACTTCCTCCTCCTTTGCATCTATTGTTTTGTGCCATAGCTCCTGTTTCTTGTGAGGTGTTTTTTCCCCTGCTATATACCTATAAGTATACCTAGAAGACTGAATGTGTTGAAGTAGCATTTAATTCCAGAAATATTGTGGTTTGAAATAAGGGGCATTTTTTTTTTGTTTTATTGTTGGTTGGTTCTTTTTTTTTTTTTNTTTGTAATGTCAGTTGTGACTCTAATCTTCAAATGAAGTACCTTTGTTGGTGGGATTTCATTGTTCCTTCATGAGTTTTTTGCTAGCCCGCAGCTCTTACATGCTCTTGCTTACCTAATTTCTGTGAATGGAAGGAGATAACTGATGTCTTGCTGTCACTCAGAATTGAGTAATAAGATATGAACTAGCTAGTATTTGAAACCTTCTTCTTAATAATGCAGTCCAGATATATATCAGGTCCTTTAAAAGCTTATTGTATCACAGATAGAAAGTATTAGTTCAGTTGTTCTAATTGGCAAGAACTTGCATGCCCATGACCAAACACCTGGGAATTTTAGCTATTTCATCTCTCTGTCTGGCTCATGCTTTCCCACTCTGAATAATACCTCCACATCCTACATATTGTCTTTGACAATGAATTTCTCAGAGAAAGACTTGGAAAAGTCATTGTCAAAAAGACACATAGTAAAGTGAAAGTCTAATGAAAATAGAAGTTTGAATAATAGCTGTCTATTTTGAGGTGCTTCCTTTTCCTAGTATAAAAATTGGGTGGAGGGTTGGGGTTGGAGGATTGTGTAATCCAGTGTTTCTGGTAACTGTGTGTTACAGTTGCTGGGCAGTGGTACATTTTTAAGTACATGAAAGGCAAGGAAGTTCTGTATCCTATCTATCCCCATTTTTGAGTTTAATTCCGGTATAGCTCCTTTGGAGCTTGCGAAATAAAATGAATTAAAGGAGGATCAGATCTTTTAATTCTATGCTGTCTGAGCCATGATTGCTTTTCATGAGGAAATATCCTTAGCTTGAAATTCTCAGGTAATAATGAGTCTCTCAGAACAAATGCGTTTTATGCTGATTGAGTGACAAAAGTTATTAGGGTTTCAGCACTATTTCTGTACCATTTCCACGAGTTGAAAAAGTGTTCTGTGAGTCAGCTGAAGAAGCTGATGAGGCCGACAGACAACCAGCTGGACTTCACTGTCTTTTGTTTAGCTTGGTATTCCTTAAAGCTGTGTTTTTGCTGAAAAGCCTCCTATCACATTCTAGCAAACCCTTAAAGTGGTCTCAACATCATCCAAGTATTTCTGTATACCTGACACAACCTGAGGATTGATTGCATAAAAGAATTCAAAAAAGCTAGAGTTTAAGTCAATTGGAAGCTTTGCTTTTTGCTTCCTGTACAAGGAAGACAAGGAAAAGTTGAGAGAGAATTCAATGAATCCTCTGTCTTGCTTGTATCCAAGATTGTTTTATCTAGACTATGCAACACTGCCCTAGAATGCAGCTAAGTAAGGCTGTTACAGCTAGGAAGGTTTGATTAAGTCTTTATGTGTAGCCAGAGGAGGAAAATCCAAGGATTTTTTTGACATATGTGTTCTTACTCTGTCAGTAAGGCTTGAGGCCTTCTTATTCACCCTGAAGGTAGCATGCTCTGCAGTTCACTGGATCATATAATATAGTTCTGTCTACATTTATTTATATTGCACTATTAATGACTCTTAAGGGGATGGAAAAGGTATTGGGTTTGATGGGCTGATTTTTTTTTTCTTTTTTTCCTTTTGGTAGGTTAGATCTAATCCCTCTTTGTTCAACTAGAGAGAAGAAGATAGTCTTCATTGCTATAAAAATGTCACTAATGTAAAGATAATTTGAATTCAGAATTCATCACTGAGGAGCCAGCATTTTATACTGCATTCTCTGAGACAGTTCTGCCCTTTTAAATGGGAGAGAAAGAATGGTAAATTACAAACAGCCATGAACTTAGGTTTGTTATAGATTCACTTTTCATAGTTGTACTTTTAACAGATATTGATATCAGTTTCACATTGTAATAATGATTTTAAATGCTGTGACACTCTGACAATATGTACTTTTAAATTTTTTCATTCTCCTTTGAAAATTGATTTTATTTGTAACCATGATTTGAATACCAGAGTAACAATTCCAGCATTTTATGTTTTAGATTATCTGTCTGCTATTTAAAGATGAAAGACCTAATATCCAGGAATAAACCCAGCAGTAACGTGTCAGAAAATGACACCAGAGTGAAAGAGAGCCCCAAATTTCCTTAGTTTAGCTGTCAATAGGACTATTACTTAGGAAGCTTAATAATTTTATGTGACAACAGCCAGTTTTATTCACTCAACTACTTATGATCAGGGATTTGTGATGTATTTTTTAAAGTGTTTTTGGTCTTGTGTGTCCAGTCATTGCACTTCACTTCAGATGTTGCCTGTGGTTTCTTGTCAAGATTTTTCTCTAGTGCTTTTAGTTAATTTTGTCTGTTTGGGCCATAATATATGTTAACCTTTGCCTGGCAGCAAATGGATGGCTTCCATCCGTGTATTGCCTCTGTCTCTTGTGCAGGTGGGACTTGAGTGTTAGGTGGTGAGAAGGATCTGTTCCTTTTCTAATCAGAGTGCTCCCATCTCCAGTGCCCTGAAGTATTTATGAGATCTGGACTGTCTGCATTGAAGATTACTGAACGGTGTTTCTTGCTCAGGAGTATATTTTAGCTTTGAATAAGATGTGAATTGGAAGGGAAGAAAAGTGTAAAGTGTTTTGAGTGCTCTAAATGCTGGTAATTCTAAATCTGTCTACTATTAACAAAAGTTGTGGGTTCTTGTGTGCAGAGCAATATTGTGCATGCAGCTTTTCTGCTTTATAGTTACTGTAAGTGTTCACAGCTTTTCAGCCTCATTATGAACCAGTATGTGTGTGTATGCATGTGGTGGAATGTTAATGTAACTTTCCAGGTGCTGCTTTTGCTGACTGGCAAGAAATATAAGTTTCACAGCTTTTTTATTTAAAGCTGTTTTGGATGAGCTTGCTTAGCACATGGCAGCAGAAGCAATGAGGTTTCCCAAGCAGGTTGCAGTTCAGAAAAGAGTTACCTAATACAGGAGAACTCCTTCAAGGCAGGCATTGCATATGTTGTCAGATTCTCAGAAGTTTCCTACAATAGGGGCTTTTTAAAGAAAATAAAAAAATTAAGGCGGTTCTCAGAGTCATCTGTTTGCTAAAAGATTGTGTTGTTTTTTTGAGAGGTAGCTTGTGTTCATCTATCTTGCTGAGATCTGTGCAAGTGAAACACTAGTGTATTGCTGAAGTCAGGAAAAACAGAGGTGCTTTATGAAATTCCTCAGAGAGTGTGCCAAGAAGACTTCCACTTGAGGTAGGATGCCTTTGAAAATTCAGTCAGAGGCCTCTGTATTCGTAGTGTCATTTGGAGTTATGTGTAAGTATGTTAATAGCTATTTTTCATGGAAGACATGGGTGAACGTGCCTAAAGTATTTTAAGGAAGACAAAACTATTTTGCTCACACACTCAACAGCCAAATAAGAAGAAACAGTTATGCTTCTTATAAATGAAATAATTACAAAAAAATAGTATGTATGTATGTAAATACCTCTTATGACGATATAGGCTGGGTCTGGTGGGGACAAGTAGCAGATCTGGGACGAGGCCCAGACAGCAAAATAAGGGTCAGCTGCACCTGGGGCAGTATGAGACAGACGTGATCCTGAGAGCCAGGGTAGGATAGAAACTATCCCCTCTGCTTAGAGCCTGCCAGAACTCACCTGGGTACTGCCTCCCTTTTGAGTCCCTGATACAGGGATAATACTGCTGGGAAATGATGGGAAGCCACAGGAGAGGCTGCAGGACCGGGTCTGGTTCAGCTGCGAGGAGGGATGGCTTCCATGTCTACTGCCCATGGGATGGGGGAGATGCCACCAGGCTCCTCACAGTAGTGTGTGGTGGGAGGGAGGATTAGAGGCAGCTGACACATGCTGAAACAGGGGAAATTGAAACTGGCTATAAGGAAGAAGCATTTTTCCTGCAAGGACAGTCCAGTGCTGGTGTTGGGGCCCGGACAAGCTGTTGCCATCACCAGTCTTGGAGGTTATCAAACCCCAACTGGATACGGCCCTGAGAAACCTGGTCTTAGCTCAGAGCTAAGACTGGCTGTGCTTTGGACAGGGCTGGACTGGAGACCTCCTGTGGTCCCTTCCTCAGTGATTCTGTTATCCTTAATGTGACAAAAAAATGTGTGTGTGTGTGTAGTCTAGGTTCCATGTGGCACACAGCTTTGTTTTGAGATGGTAACTATAGTATACAGACGTATCAAGAGTCAAGCTTCAAGTCAGCATTAAATTGTGGAAATACAATGCATAATGCTCTTATAAAAGAAACCCTTGAAGTAATATTTATAATAATAACAACAATTGTTTCCTTTCTGCCTGCATATACAAGAAATCCAACAATTATTCATCTGAACTTGGGTAAGAAGTAACGAATCAAATTCGAATCAGAATACTCACACTTTCACATTTTCTTACTGCATATCTTTTCCTGAGTAGAACTTGTCGTGTGTGTTGACTTCTTGCTCTGAGATGATAGTCTCCTCTAAGATGGTGTTTTAAAGTAGTAGAGAAAAAATTTTAAACTTTCAACTTTATGTTGCTTAAGAAATATATGGATAAATTAATTTTTTTTCTTCTTTACAGACAGGAAGGTAGTTTAACCTTCAGCAAAGAGTTAGTTGCAGTAGTAATCAACCTCTCATTTCTCTATTGTGGAGACAGATTCATCCATCAAGTCCTGTGTGCAAAGCTAAGAGCGCTTACAGAGCACTTTCCCAAATGTGTTTGATTACCAAAGCACAGCTGCTCTTCTGGGTAATTAATGTGACTATAATATCATTCAGATGGGTGATGTGTCTATATTTCCAAGGTCAGATAACCTTTCTTGCTTATATTCTCTTCTGTCTATGGCATTTTATGTAGATTATTGATTTTTGTTTGCTTGGAGGAAATAATGAGCTTTTTTGCAGGTCTGGTGGGAAAGCTCAGGCAGGCCTTGTATTTGAGGAAAGGGCTGCTAAGAGTAAATAATAAGTAGGGTTTAGTAGTCTTCCAGCTACCATGTATAAACAGGGGTTTAGTAAATTCTAAACTTTAATTCTAAACTCTAATGAACCCCCAATCTTCATGGGTGTTCATTAATTCAATATCCTAAAGATTGAATTTTAAACAGTAAAATAAATGTTCTTGACTCAGAAACTTACTTTTCAGTAAAGGTTACTGGGACTGAGGTGACCTAAGACCATTCATTCATATCAGATTTCTAAGTGAACTTACTTTGAAACAATTAAGAATTTTTTTAGATTTCAAAATAAGTAATAAGTTATTGTTTTCAAAATTAAAAGCTTGAATTTAATTTATAGGAGGAAAGGCAAACAGAAGGGCATTTTTCAGTAAAAAGCTTTTAGTAAAGCTTAACATTTCCTCCTTATCCCTTCGAAATAAGCAAACTTGAAAGTTTTGGGATGTCAGTAGTTGAAATCAAGCTGAGAGAATTCTTTACGTGAGAAAAATTTTACACATGGAACTTTGGAAGCTATAACTGTTAAAGGAAATTGATTCTGCCATAACACAGAAACAGCTTAAGCTCTGAGCCTCTGAAAAGGGAGCCTGGAGAAAGGAAAGCCCCGGGCTCTTGTCCCCCACAGTCCAAGGGATCTTTGGCTCAGCCCATGTCTCAGTATCCATCCCAGCTGTTTTTTAGCCATATTTTGTATGGTTTGTAATCTCTCTAAGACATGGCAGTGATGCCATCTGTCCATAAAACTCATTATGTTGCAAGCATGTATTAAGACTTCTAAAACAGTACTTTTATTGTCATAAAAATTATGGCATTTGATACCTTATTTGACTTGAGTAATCTTCATGTAGCCAATTTTTTGCCTTCTTTTGTGTGAACATAGTTAAGTTAAAGATGTATCAGGATACGTGTAATAAAACTTGGGGAAGTTGATCATTATCCTGTGTTTATCTGTAACTTGATTTGTTTTGACTAGCACTACCCTTGTTCTGGGGATGTCCAATGACACTGAGTCACAAGTCAGAGGCTAGTTGAACATAACAAATTTAGTTAGATTTTTTTAATCAACCCTCAATTTTGGCCTGATTCTGTCTATGTGGAAAAGAGTGGAAATTTTATAATTTACTTCAATGAAAGCAGGCCGTATTAAAGAACCTTCTCAGCCTGACCATTCACAAGACTCTGACAGTCGCACTTCCACCACCAGGGACTGTTACAGCTGAAACCGAGGCCACCACCCTTCATGGTGGCCACTCCAGTGACCTGACAGGTCCCCACCTGATTTCGTACACATTCTCACAGGGTCAGCCCAGGTTTCTTGGCCAGTTTGACCCCAGGTTTCCCACAGCAGGGGCTTGGATGTCTCTATCCATAAAGGCCCACTGCCATAACACAGAAACAGCTTAAGCTCTGAGCCTCTGAAAAGGGAGCCTGGAGAAAGGAAAGCCCCGGGCTCTTGTCCCCTCACAGTCCAAGGGGTCTTTGGCTCCACCCATGTCTCAGTATCCATCCTGTCCAACCACTTGGGTGGCGCCAGCATCTTATGTCCTGTTTTATACAAAGAGTTGTCACTTCCCAGCCTCTTGCCTAGGGCTTCAGCCAGAGCTCAATCTGCAGCTCACACAGCGGGGTGCCAGCCGAGCTACCTGCACACCGAATGTATTCCTCTGCTCTAATCTTCCTTGGGGAGGACTTTTCAAAGAGCTCTTGCACCTTGGCATCCTCACCCTTTTTCTGGGCTAAAAGTGGAAGGCTGTCCAATGTTGCTGTTCTTGCTTTCTTACCATATGCTGTGTGGGGGGAAGAGGTGTTTAGTTCTAGTGCACACCAGTATATACACCTATATTCTGCTCATTCTTTCCTAATACCTTGGAAGTCTTAGATAGAAAAGACTTTATCTTGTCACTGAAACCTTACTAACACACCTTCATTAGCTGGAAAAAACAAACTGAGTTTCTGCATAGTTATTTTGAAAAGGAATTAGTTTGTGTACAACATCCTTATAGGTCCACCTAATGAGATTTATGAGCTATTATTTTACAACTGTAATTTTTTTTTGCAAGGACTCATGTGTTTAAAGGGTTAAAACATTAGATGTAACAGAAACAAGGAGTGTTCACTGATCTGGAAGCTGCACCCTCTGGATTTCCTGTGGAAGTATAGTGTAAATGACTCACACCTTGGCTTGCCTGCCTGTCAGTTTTTCTAATAGAGAGCAACTGAAATTGCTGTTGCTTTCTTACCACAGGAAGTTTTTCTTACTGCTGTTCTGAGCACAGAGCTCATTTAATCAGCAAAATGCCACCTGAGCCTCCCTGCCTCAGTTTAATAGATTTGATCCAAGTTCTATTTCACATTCACATTAATTTTTTTAGTTGGCAGTTGACACATGCTTTTATAGATCCTTCAAGTTAGCAGTCTTTCAATAGGTACCTTTTCTTTTAGTACTTATCAGTAAGTCACAAGCTAGAGCTGTATTTTATTTATGGATATGTGGCTTGATTTAGGTAGCTAAAAGGACGTTACGTGTCCTCTTTATGACACTGTATCTTAAACATATAGGACAAGGTTCCAAATAGCTGAAGCTGTTTTGTAAAAAAAAAACCTTATGGGCTAGATAGGCCTGTTTCTGTTCCCTGCATATTTTTTTTTATTATTGGCAGACTTCTCTAGTAACCATATAACCTTTTGAGATTTTTAACTCAGTTAGCAAGGCGGAGATGCCCCACTAGTCTCAATGCAGTCATGGTTACGAATATTAGAAATGTCTTCACCATGTTCTAGGAAAGAAGCCATCTTAAATGATTATAGGTAGATTCCAGAAAGGTAACTGTATTATATCTAGTTGTGTGCTTCTCTAGGAAGAAGAAACAAGTGCTTCAGATGTACTCCACCCTGAGAGTACAACTTCAATTTCTACTGATTTTTTAAAAGTGCATAGGGTGACTACTTCACCTTAAGATGTCATACTGAAGAAGTATTGAATGTACAGCTGTCATGTATCTGAGTAACTGCAGAGTCCTGTGACAGGACTAAATCTGCTATTTTACATTACAGCATCCTTCCTTTGCTCCAAGTTAGTGATCTGTGGGGAAAGTGCTGGAGCAAAGGTGAAATATTTCTGTCATCTCTACCATAGTTCAGCTCTTGGCAAAAATTAGCTTTTAGTCAGCATCATTGCAATGCCACTACAGTACATACAGATATCTTCAAGGTTTTTTTTGGACATGATATTTTCATTAAAAAATTGTCCATGGAAGGGGGAAATGCAGTCCTCAAAGGTGTTGTTGTTGGTTGCTGCTTTTGGAGATCATTTGCATGGGAGATGATACTGTTATGCTGTTACCTGACTGCAGAGCTGAGTCCAATGTTTGTCTGCTGGGAAGGAAGGGTGCATTTTGTTGCTTCTGTTTATTAAAGCCACTTTTTTTTATTGGGAGTAATGTCAGAGTTTGTCTGTTTGTTTTTTTTTTTTTCTTTCCAGCTGTGACAGACAAAATGTCAGCAGAATAAGTGACCTACTTTCCAAAACTTGCCATGAACCATTTGGTTGGACCACCTGAGGGGGAGATCAGTGAAGAGCCAGCAAACGGAGCAGTGAGTGAGTCAGTGGAAGCTGACCTGGAGCACTCAGAGGTGGAAGAGGAGCAGAGGTATGCGGTTCGCTACCCGAGGCACACCAGCAGCAGCCACGTGGGCCTGTCTGGGCAGGAGGAGGAAGGCATGTTAGCTCGGTCAGCCAGCACTGAGAGTGGTTTCCACAATCACACGGATACTGCAGAAGGGGATGTGATAGCCACCGTGGAGGACAGTTACGATGTCGAGAGAGTGCAGGAAAATGAGGATGAGAGTGCATATGCAGTGCAGTACAGGCCTGAGTCCGAGGAGTACACGGAGAATGCTGAGGCTGAGCATGGCGAGGCCATTCATAACCGAACATTGCCCAACCACTTACATTTCCATTCCATCGAGCACGAGGAAGCCATGAATGCAGCCTACTCGGGTTATGTCTACACACATCGCCTCTTCCACCGAGGAGAGGATGAGCAGTATGCCGAGGCTTACGCTGACTATGGGCTGCAGGAGCATGTGTATGAGGAAATAGGAGACACACCAGATCTTGATGTTAGGGAGGGCATCCAGCAGTATGAGCGGGAGAGGGAGGAAGCTGACAATTACCGCAAGGAGGCACTCGGTGCCCGCCTTCACCATTATGATGAACGGTCTGATGGAGAGTCTGACAGCCCTGAAAAGGAAGCAGAGTTTGCACCCTACCCAAGAATGGATAGTTACGAACAAGAGGAGGACATTGATCAGATCGTAGCAGAGGTGAAGCAGAGCATGAGCTCCCAGAGCTTAGACAAGGCAGCTGAAGACATGCCAGAGTCAGAGCAGAGTTTGGAGCATGGCCAGGCTCTTGTCAGTGCTGGGCATGAAAGTAACGGCCAGCTAACATCTGGTTCTCGAGTTACATCTGGCTCAGGAGAGGCTGTACAGAGGTACAGCAAAGAAAAAAGAGATGCAATTTCACTGGCCATCAAGGATATTAAAGAGGCTATTGAGGAAGTGAAGACGAGGACCATCCGTTCTCCTTATACCCCTGATGAACCGAAGGAGCCCATCTGGGTGATGCGGCAGGACATCAGTCCATCCAGGGATTCTGACGACCAGAGGCCACTAGATGGAGATGTGAGTACACAAAGCTTTCACCTCTCAGGTTATAAGTGTCTAATTCCTTTAATTGTGACATGCATCACAGTGAAGGAGGGTGCATTATATTCTTGTTCTGTGTCTCATTCTTGAAAAGTGCTTTGTTTTAAATTTGTACTCTGGAGAGCATAAGAGAAGTAAACATCCATTATCAAGTAGCCAGATTTTTCTTTATTTAACGCTGCTGACCCCAGGTGTGCTGTATAAGAATTTGTCACGTGAAGCTCTTTATGAGTCTTTTCTGAAACAAATACTGTTATATTTTTTACTGCCATAATATATTTTAGAATAGCAACCAAACAGTTTTCTACTGTCTATCTTTGTATGCTTTTGCTAACTTTTAAGTTTCTAGGTTTCATGTTCTGTCATGTAATAGTCCCAACAGTTCTGTCAGAAATCTGGTAATATTCTTTATGGTGATATCATAGTTCAGATTAATGTTCTAGAAAAGTTGCATGTCAACTTGCAGGCTGTAGAACTCAGTGTGTTACGAACATCAGTGTATTACATTGTCACTGTGAAGTGGTGTTTACGGCAACCTGAGTATTGAAGGCAGTTGTTCAGTTGAGCATTAGCATTTCTGAAATTGTGTACTTTTGGTGTGAGGTTTAACTTGGATCAGAGCTGTCTACCAGGCTGTGGTTCCAGCTGTCTTCAAGTTAATATTTACTACAAGTTGTATGAGTTTTCTGCATTATTTTATAAAATAAACTCATAAACAACTGTTAAATGGGTTAAATTTATGCCTGTTATGAAAAGAGCTGGTAGGCTTAATTTACTGCCCAAAAAGTATCTATTAATGTTCCTATGTAATTACTTCAAAGGCGAGTACCTGCAAACATTGCTGTGGAATGGGTTTTGTGACCATTTGTTTGGGTTTGGTTGGTTTTGTGGGGG
>VZRH01003894.1:247241-261871 GCA_013397555.1 Urocynchramus pylzowi
TTTTTTTTTTTTTTTTTTTTTTTTTTTTTTTTTTTTTTTTTTTTTTTTTTTTTTTTTTTTTTTTTTTTTTTTTTTTTTTGAAGAACAGCAGAAGGAGAACTTCTTGTGTATTATTTTGGTATTTTAGATTGACTTATTGTAACATTCTAGGAATGCATGGGAACTATTCAAGACACCTCAGTTAATGCAAAGGGAATTCAGATGGTGAAAAAAGATCACATGCCAGGTATATCAGTGACCGGCTTCTGATTTGTTTATCTGTCTTCAAAATGAGGAAGGCTAGTATTCTACAGATAGGAAGAGATTTTTGGAGCATGGTGTTTGGGATGCTGTAAAAACATGCAAACTGATTGAGACATGTAGCTTCCAGATTTTATTTTTCCTGCAAAACTATTGGAAACACAGTGATGAGGGTGTTGTGGGGCTTTTTTTGGTTCTTAATAGAAAACCTAATTGAACCTTAATAAAAGCCCAAACAAACAACTGTATTGCAGAAGTTACTTCTGCAAATATTTTTAAAGTTATGTCTGTTACAGAGTTGATTTGCAGTCACGTGAGGGAAGAAATCTTCCCAGATTATTTTGTGTGGAATTATTATTAACTTAACTTTAGAAGTTTACAAAACTAAAATTATTTCTGTCCCCATTTTCAAATAAACCACGTTACTGTTTTTTACACATTTTGTTTACCATATATTCTGAAAATGCTGTTACTGCTTGGAGGATCAAAGAACTCCTAACTGATTGTAATAGAGTGCCTTGATGGTCTTGGTGACGTTAGGTTGTGGATCTTGAGAGCACCAAGCTCTTCTGGAGGTGCTTCACCTGCTCTCCAAAATCCAGGTGCATCTTGCAGAATTGAACTTTTCTGAGATGTGCTGATATGACTCAGCCTGGTATGCTCATATAGTGAGCAAAACAGGTGTTTTTATTGGTCTCTGCATACATTAGATATTGAAGTACAGAGAGTTCCCACTTTGCACCAAAAATTTGTTTCCTCATTCAATATTTTTTGTACCATGTCAGATAAGAACCTGACTGAAAATTTCAGGGATGGCTGAAATCAAAACAGTGATTTATAATGACAATTATTGTAGCTCAGAGAAGAGAGAAATAATGGTGGTAGATGTACAAAGTCTGTGTTCTTGGAAGGAGGAAGTAAATTACACAAATAATTTAGAAGACCTATGGCAGATTGAGAAGAAGACTTGTTGTAGAAAGGACTTGGGAATTAGTAGGAATTTTGTTTTTCCCTGAAGAGATATTTGCTTTACTGGATTCTTTAGTTTAGATGGCAACTCAAAAACTGTCTTCTTTCTTTAATACAGCGTTCCTAGAATTGCTTATCTGTAAATTGGGCAAAAATAGCTTGTGTTGACTAAGTGACCATAAGTGGTCAATGTAATAAAAATATAGTTGAAGCCCATTCATCTAATTGTAAATTGTTTTTCTGTCCTCCTTGAGGAAAAAGCAGGATCTCAGATGGGGGCTTATAGTGTAACCAGTATATGCCACAGATGTTTTTCAGTCTGATTTATGGTATTGACCTGGAAATATGAGTGTTTTTATCTTCAGGCAGACACCATTTTGTTGCCCTAGAAGTATCAAATTGCTGTAGATAAGTACTGCAAATCGGGTCCTTTTTTTTTGCCTTCTGTTATTTTGCAGGTCTACTTTGAAAATTATCATCAAGTTGTGTTAAACAATTTTCTTTCAGAGCTAGAACTTAAATGAAAATATTTCTAATAATATTGCCTTCTTAATCATGTGATACTGAAACGCACAAGACTTGTTTAGACACAAACAATAGTCACTTTTTATTTAGCTAGAAGCTGTCCACTGGAGACCAGTGAAGCAAGAAGAATGATTTGTGTTTGAGGCTAATTAAATACAACATCTCCCTTTGCCTTTTTTTCCCCAAGAAAGTGACTATTACTCCCCAGTGATAAGCAATTGGGTAATACATTCACAGCAAAATATTTGGTAGGATGCCATTTAGAAGTGTCCAGAGGCTATTTTAAGAAGCTAACAATTCAAAGGTATTCAGCTAGCCTGCAGCTAGGTATAGTTTGGGACTTTTAGGAAAGACATGCAATGACTGTGACAGTAAGAAAGATACAGATCACTGTATCTGTGTGTACTTAAGATGTCCTGATTCTAGTTTTATTCACAGGTTAGTTTACCAGGATTGTCAGTCATTCCTGGGTATTTCTTCTCAAAAAAAGTGTTTGGTAAGGTGTATGAGAAAAGTAAATTGTTCCCTGCCCATGGACGATTCTGCTGTAATAAACTCTGGTAGTCCTGTGGTGTAGGAGGCAGGTAGCAGACTTCTGTGAATAAATAAATAGTTTAAAGAGGTACCTGTTTAATATTTAACAATGGAGAATATTAGCTGCTGTGTGCCTTGTGCACCCTGGTTTAATGATGCACGCTTTCACTTGAGTCAGAGGTGTTCTGGACAGTGAGTTTGTGGGGAAGGTGTTGTACTTGTGTATTTGATAAAAGCTGAAAAATCCTCAGTGTCTTCTGAATAAAGGCAGTAAGAGTATCTTTTGACATTTGCCACACAAATGAGATCTGTACAATTGGCATGTATTTCCAAAGTCTGTTTATCAGAAACCTTTTAAACAAAGCAGACCATCATTTGGATATGGCTTCATGAAGATCTCCTTTTCAAATATAATAGTGGTTAGAGCTGCACAGCTGCAAGAAGTGTGGCATCAGGAAACTGACCTTTGATAGAAAGGGCTGTGGAACTGCATTGTTGATTCTTGTGGAACAAGATTGTGTTTTCTGAGTGTGAAATTGAGAGATTTTGTTCACTCATAAATTCATGAAATCATAGAACAGCTTGTTTTGGAAGGGACCTTAAAGATCATGTAGTTCCAACCTCCCACTAGACGAGGTTGTTCACAGCCCCATGCAGCCTGGCGTTGAACCCTTCCAGGGGTGAGGTAGCCACATCTTTTGTGGGCAACCTGTTTCAGTGCCATCTTCACTGTAAAGAATTTCTTCCTAGTATCTAATCTCTACCTGCCCTCTTTCAGTTTGAAGCCATTCCCCCTTGTCCTGTAACTACATGCTCTTGCATGCCATCTCTCTCCAGTTTTCATTTAGGTACCCTACAGGCACTGGAAGGCTGCAGTTAGGTCACCCAAGGCTTTCTCTTTTCCAGGCTGAACAATCCTCATTCTCTCAGCCTTTTCATCATAATGAATAAAGTTAGTAGCTGGAGCTATGAAAAAAGTTAAGTGTGAACCTTGTAGTACACCTTTGCTGAGAGTAGTGGAGTGGGGGACCCTTTAGGAAAATATATTCTAGATGCACACAGTTACCTCACTCGAAGGGTAGGCCCATATCCCATTTAGGTAGCTCTTGCTCACCATTCTTGGCAGATTCTCCACTGGAAATCTGCTGTGAATTTGCCTAGCCATGCACAGAAATTGTGGTGTTTAAAGGTCTAAATAGAAGACATGCAGCTCATGGATCTGGATTTGAGGATAAATGTTCATCCACATGTTCAAGTGGAAAGGATTACAGCTTCATGTAGTAGATAATTTAAAATGCAGTGAAATAGTCTGGTGTTTAAAGTGTGTGGAGAAAAAGTATCTTTGTTACAGAGCTTTGAGAAAGAGTGGCTTACTTAGTTGCAGAAGTACAAAAACATGTTGAGAAAAGCACTGAAACGTTCAAAAAGTCAAGTCAAATTTTTTGGGCTGTGAATTAAACAGAGTGGAAGCAGGCTGCCTGCTTCAACTCTGCCATAATCAGAAGAAAGCAGTGGTTTGGAGGTAGGGATCATCCATTTGAGAACCAATTATCATGAATTTTTTCTGAGGTCTGTTCAGTTATCCATGGGGTTATAGATCTGAAAACCAAGTTTTGTTTCATGTCTAGGACATGATTTGTTTCTGCATGACAAGACTTTGGTTTTGCAAAGCCCTGTCACTGGTGTTCATAATCTCTGTTCCTCTGCAGACATTTGAAGTGGTGGGATGTTAGAATAAACCTAATACAAAGTAAAATCAAGTATATGGATGGTTTAGATTTGTGAAGTAGAAATTCAGAGCTCAAGACAAGTCTGCCAGGTGGAACAGAAAAGAGCTGCATTGTTTTGCTTCTCTGTTATTTTTGGTTATGTATATTTTATTTCAACCTTTGCATTCTCAGTTGCAGGATTTTCTCAATTTTGATACCTCAGTGTTTTCATGGAGATGAATTTGCTTCACTTCTTCCACAGCAGGAGTAATGTATTATTAAAAGGCCATGGAGAAGTCTTTTAAATAATTAAGCAGGCTTCAGTAATAAATGAACTAAGGCGGGGGGGGAAGAGAGAAAGGAAACAATTGAAATAAAGATGAATTTTTGTTGACAGTATGTTGCTGAGTTTTTTTCTGAGTAGGGCTTTTAAAACTGTTGGTTGAGCCCACAAACTATAGGTCAACTTTCCATCATTTATGAGAGACCCAGACTTAAGTTTATGCAGGGAAAAAAGCCCCAAATGCCCCAACAAAATCACTAAAGAACCAAAGCAAAGTAAAAGACAAAGCATTTTGTTCATCAATCACACAAAAGAAAGCTTAAATTTCGCAATTAGTCTGCTTGAAGGCAAGCACTCCCAGATGAGTTACTGGCTTTTAAATTATGGTGAGCACTGAATACACAACCCCTTGAATATTGTTTTGTTTGATTACATTTTTAAATTATTGAAAGAGGAAAGTAACTTGATTTTTCTGTGCTGTTGAAAACTAAAACAGCACTTGCTATAGTTAAAATCTTCTGAACACGGAGGAAAAATCCACAGTGATTTTTTCAGACTGACCCATAAAACTACACTGGAAGTTCAAGTGACAGTATGGCTAAGGAAGTCTGTACTCAAAGAGGCAGCCAGCACTGAGTCAGATCTCTCAAATGGGATTGTTTTTCATTGTCTAGGTGGTGGTAAGTTACAGGAGGCTCTGTCTTTGCAGGACATCATCACCTGGATCAGGGGAAATTCCACAACCAAGACTTCCCAAACTGCATTTGTTCTTAGATACAGTTGGTCTGTGATCCTATGTGATCACTGCAGCATGTCTGATCCATTGCTATTGTTTACATTAAGCTACATACAAAACCCCTCCTTCGTTAAATGTGTAATAAGACTGTTGTACATGATGTTATCTGCATAGGCAGGAATAATTTCTCTTGACTACCAGCAAGTGTCTTACCCATAAGCAAATTGGTCATTTCTGCAGCAGCAACTGCTTGAGTCCTGACCCAACAGCTGCCTGTTGACAGAGCCCCTCACTTCAGATGCTAACCAGGGTGGTAGTTAAAGTGATAAATGGTGCTTATCGGTTATCTTGGGCACAGGAGGAGCCTTTTGGGGAAACCTCTTTAGGCTTCCTGAAATTTCTCTATGGAGAAGTCCTATAACAGTTAATCAGATGTGTTGTTCTGAAGGAGCAGTTCAGCCACTAACCTTGTCTCAGGTCATCATGTCCTATCATATATGCACAAACTGACAGGAGGCAGGTCCTGGACTACCCCGCAAACTGATGGGTAAGTGCATGGGGTATGTGCAGAGGCGAACTACAATACAAAGTTAAATCCATATGCCAGAATTGTAAATTGAATTGCATAGATTGTGCCACAGTGTGCAGGTATGTGTAAAGTGCTAAGTTGATATCATTTTTATGAAGCTCACAATTTTTAGCACTGTACTTAAAACAAATTTTCAGCAAAGACAACCAATAATCATTAGCTTTTATCTTCATTCTTTACGACTATTTATGCCAACTAAAACCTATGGTCTCAGTCTGTATTTTAGTGAGCAGAATTTGAGCTGTACAAATGACAGAGGACACTGCCATCACATAGTTGGCCTAAAACCTGGGAGATTTACTGCCATAGTTGTCCTGATAAAGGCAGTTCTTGTGATAGAATGCATCTGACTATACTTGTATGTTGGACCTGAAGATTCCATAGTGCTTAGACCTTTTCCTAATGTGTATGGGTTCTTTTCAGAGCACTGTATCTAAAATAATAAATAAAAAAAAGAAATAAAGCCTTGCTTTATCTGATTGTCTCCTGAGCTAATGTACAAGGAGACTTTGCCATACCTGTGCGGTAGTGCCTGTAGGTACACGTTAGTGTAAAATAAGTAATGTCCTGTTGTTTAAGTGAATCTTGAATTTCTGAAGCATTTGTTGATTTGTCCACACAATATGGTACTATAAAAAAGCTCTGAAATAAACTACCTTTTTTAAAACAAAAAATGACCAGTGCTGTCTGACATCTTTGTGAGCAACATGGACAGTGGGATTGAGCGCACCCTTGGCAAGTGTGCCAACACCAAGCTGAGTGGTGTGGTCAACACTCTGGAGGGAAGGGTTGCCATCCGGAGGGACATGGGTAGGCTTGGGAGGCAGACCTGGCCTGTGAGAGCCTCATGAAATTCAGCAAGGCCAAGTGCAAGGTTCTGCACAGGGGCTAGGGCAATCCCAAACACATACTGGAAGAAGAATTCATTGAAAGCAGCTCTACAGGTAAGGACTTAGGGATATTGGTCAGTGAAAAACTTCTTACAAGGGAGTGTAGTGATAGGACAAGGGGGAACCACTTCAAATTGACAAAGTAGGTTTAGATTAGATACAAGGAAAGATTCTTTACCGTGGGGGTGGTGAGGCACTGGCACAATTTATCCAGGTGCCACATCCCTGGAAGTGTTCAAAGCCAGACTGGATGGGGCTTTGTGCAGCCCAGTCTATTGGAAAGTGTCCCTGTCCATGGCAGAGGTGGTAAAATTTAGATGATCTTTAAGATCCCTTCCAATATAAAAGATTCTATGACTCTATGATTCTATGATTTCATCCCCTCTGTCCTAGCCTATGTGACCCTCAAGCTGTACTCTCTTCAAATGATCTGCTGCTAAAAGCAAATAAAACAACAATGCTGTTATAAGTTTTGGTGTTTCAGTGTCAGTTACATGTCTCTTCATGAACTGTATAGGAAACAGCTGATTGACCTGGATATCTTAGATGCAACACAATCCTCTCTTTTGACAAGTTCTGTTACGAAATCCCTCTGCACAAGAGCAAGGAAGGTTTCTCAGGTGGAGTGGGTTGCATGTTAGTTAGAGTCAAACAACGCCAAAATTGAGATGGAGAATTTTTGGATGTACCAGGTTGAGTATCATAAGAAAAAGGTAAGTAGATATTCAAGAGAAAAAGGGATAGCTATCACTTTTTAATTGCTTCATGTAAAAAAATCTAATCTAATATAATTCCATTGATAGACCTCTGTGCCTAATAACAGTATGCACTATGTGACCTTACTGTGTTTGCTCTTACAACAACTTTGTTAGGCTTCTAAAACTTGTTTTGTTAATAACAAATGGTAGTGAAACAGTCTCTAAGCCTTTATTTTAGACTTAGTTTAGAGCAGCTGTGCAAATTATCTATCCACTATGATCCATCAAAATATTTTTTGTTATTGCTGTAACTGCATACTTTCCTTGTACATTATATACGGTACCTCTAAAAATGCATTTTGGTGTCAAAGAGAACTGAGTGTTAATTCTTCAAAGACTGGACTTTTCTATACAAATGTTTTCAAGGACAGCTCTCATGTCATGCAGCAGACTTTGTAAGATGTTTGATATTTGGGTTTGGGAGTTCTGGTTCTTGGTTTGGTTTTGGGGGATTTGTTTCTTTGGTTGTTGTTGTTCAGAGGTTTTTCCCTTCCTAAACACATATTTGAGAAGGCATTCAAACAGAGCCCATAGAAAGCCATGTAACAACTTAGTTCTGATACTTTGTAGATAAAAGTACCTGAGTAAAGGCACTTATAGTGCTACTGGAATAACTGCTGGTACATTTCAAATGATGCACCATTTCTTAATGCTAGTCATCTGGTTTAAATGAAATCATTAATCTTTATCCTTCAGTATGTGAATATGAGAGTTTTCAGCCATTGTAAAGAGTGCTTTTGTGTGTGTGCACGTACACATCTCATGCTTAACTTGATTTCTTTGTTTCTTGTTTAAAGCAGAATGCTACAACGTCTAGATGTCATTATTGCATTGATAGTATAATGCACCTTTTAAATTTATTCCTAATACAGAAATACTGCATAATAATAAGAATGTGAGCACCATGAAAACTCTTCCCTATGTAAATAGGAGTTGCTGTTTGTGCAGTTGCATCACTGGCACTGTTGACTGGTAATTATGCAGCAACTCAAGGGAGTCTGTATCTCTCCCACAGCTCCTGCTCACGTGCTCTGTGCAGCAAATAATTCATCAGTCTGATGGTGCAACCACATGCCAGCTTTCTAGAGATTGTTTCACAGCTTCTGTCTTGCAGTTGTGATTCAAAATACAGGGAGATGCAGGGACTGCTCTTTAACACAGGAGATATCTGTAAAGAATTGCTTCTTAACTCTTTGGAAGCATTTATTAGTTAACTATAATTTTAATATTTAGTTATTATGTGAGATAGAGGAATGTCTGTAGAGAGAAAGAAGTGGAGAAGGGAGTTATGTTTTCTTGTTTCATTTCGTACCTAAGGGAGGCTAAGAGAAAATTAGATGTTTGGGGTTTTAGTTGTTGTTCTTGGTTTGGTTTAGTGGGTTTTTTGTAGACTATTTCATGGAACTCAATTTTTCAGCTGCAGTAGATACAGAGCATGAGGGTGGAGCTGCTGCCAGCTCAGACCACTGGAAATGTATCCCTTTTCTGATATGACTCATTGGCTCAGAGAAAAGCTATGTCATACTATTTATGAAAAGATAAGAATAGCATTTGACTTGTTTTGCCATCAGTAATGAACTGTTGAGCTGGCACAGATAGAGCTGCATTCTTCTATGTTAAAGGAGCGTGTAGAATGCCAGGGCTATTGGGCTAAATACCCAGCTGTAGGTAAATGCTGAACTTCCCTTTTGAGGATTTCCATTTTGGCTTGGGCAGACATGTTTTGTAGGTATCTCCTTAAAATCTGCCTCTAATATCTGTTAAAGCTTTGTACTCTTTCATTTCAGTCACCTTCATTAATTCCACATTCTGTGTTCTTGTGTCACACCCTCATACCAGGGCCCCCTGCTCTGTACTTCAGATACCTTTCTACAGCTTTTTCTCATCACCAGCATTCATTAGGAATTGTCTATGATTAGAATATCCTTTCCCAGAACATTCTTCTCCTTTATCAAGATATTTGTTGATCAATCACATAGACAGTTTCTCCACTGAATTGTTTATGGAAAAAGGAGAAGAATGAGGAAATCTGATCTAAAGAGCTCGTACTGAGCTGATAGCATGAACTGTTGAATATTTTCCAAGTCTTTAATGTATCTAGATTGAGGAATCCCAGTCTTTGATTACACTGATATTGAATTGTCATTGAATATATTAATAAATTCTTGAACACATCAGTATTACTCTGCACAACAGACAAACAAAGTAAGTTTATAAAAGTTGTTTTCTAAGATAATGAAATAACCTTTATGGACAGCCACTGTGACCTTACTCTAATCAGATTAGATTAGTTTAGCTCTTCAGGTAATAATACCTGAGGGCCTGTGTACTTATGGAGAAGTTTCAGTCTTTTATTCATTTTGCCAGTTTGACTACTGAATAAACTTTAGCTGAATCTCTGTGTGCTGCTTAAGGTCAATTCATTTGTCTCCCATCACAGCTTACTCTTAAGTGACTTTACCTTTTCTTTCTTAGAATGTCAGAGCATAGGATGCAGAAAATGAAAAAATAATTTCTACATCAGGCATTCACAATAACTTTTGATTTTCTTGCCATATCTAGTCTCCATCTCCAGATTCCTCTTCACCTCGAGGTGCTGAATCATCAAGCAGACAACATCACCAGGATGTCTGCAGTACAGCAGAGGCTTCCACTAATAAAGAGGTAGAGTAAAACCTTTTTAGAGGCCACCGTCTGGTTCATACTGTTTATTTTAATACTGGTTATTAAACAGTCTGGTTCATACTGTTTATTTTAATTTTTAATTTTCCTTGCTCCCTTGTACCTATGCAATCCGTTTTCTTCTTTTTTCTTTCCTTATACTTCTTTATCTTATGCTTGCCCAGCTCTCTGACTGAATTTCTAACATATTGAAGATTCTTTGTTATGGCATTTCTGACTCTGTGTTCAGCTATCACTAAATTTGTTTAACAGGCTGCAGGGTACTGATTTACCAAACAACCAACATCCCCTCTGTAGCAGAGACAAAACAAAGAAGCCTTTTCCTTTTTCCCCCCACTAAGAAAGAATATTTATCAGCCAGATGAAAAAGTGCTTAAATTAAATTATTGCATAATAAATTATGTTTCTTAATATTTTGTCATTGTAGAAACTGGCCTGCAAGTGATTCTTAATCGGAATTCAATTCCTAACTCCAGGCTTCTCAGAATAAAGTTACATAGTTTGGGGTTTTCCCCCTCACTTGGTAGTGCTTTAGACTGCAGTAGTTCCACCAAAACAAAATAAGTGTGAATAGAACTGCTTGAAGTGTGAGAAGAAAGTCATTTGACGTAAAAAGGATTTGGATTAGTGTAGAGTGGCAGGTTCTCTAAACAGAAAAATCTGCAAAAAGTTTGGTTTATTTGCCTTTTTTTCACAAACTTGAAAACAATCTAGAGACTACCATAACAAAAATTGTTACTGGTAGCAGTGGATGAGTTATCTTCCAAAATTAAAAACCTGATCTACTATAAGTGGATTAAAAATGAAACATTAATTAAATAATCCATTTGGTCCTTTTTACATGTGCAATTATCAAGGGATAGAAAAGCTTGTAACATGTATGTAATTGTGCCAGTCTGCATCTGCATTTAGAAAAAAAAAAAGTTTCCAAAAGACTGAAAAAACCCATAATTTTTCATAGTCTGAAATTTTCAACTATAGATCATGCCTTTAAGTTTTTGTCTGCTTTACTGTTAGCTTATTAAAGCCTTAAGCATTCTTCACTACAGACTTTGTCACTATGTATTCTATATATTAGCTATTTTTAGGTATCAGTAAACTAATTCTAAGAAAGAAAACTTACAAAACACTATTGATTTCCATTGTTAGGATGTGTGTACACATAGTTACAGAGGTAGTAAACCAGGTTTCACTGTAGAATGTATTGGGCTATTAGTTTCCCTCAGATGGGGAATAATTCCTGCTTTAGTACTTCTAATGCAAGAATAAAAGTGATAAAACAGCCTCATAATTTCTGGTTTTTTAGGTCTTAGAGAAACCTTTTTATTAAATATAAATTTATAACCAGATGGCAGCAAGATTATTGAAAGTAATGAAATATTAATGACCTTGATATTTCATTATTCATGGCTATGTAAAATTAAAAAGTGTAGATTTCCACCTATTGGTAACTTTACCTGTTACTTTACTCTTCTAATGGTTTTTGTAGAATGCCTTTCTACCTGGGTAATGAGCAAGAAAAACTATATTTGTGAGTGAGAATAAGGACATACATGATGGTGGTTTGCACCACTCTGCCCTGAAAATATGTTGCTAGTTAAGAGTGCTGAACAGTTGCAAAATCTGTATCAAAGATTTTTTTCACTGCTTAAAAAAAAAATAAATACTTTGTAAAGTATTTATGTATGTGAGCTGCCTCTAGTTTGTGGGGGATTTGTCCTCTGTGCCTGTCAGAGCCTAATGTTTGAATGCCCCCTTTAGCACTATTACATCAGCAACTACTACAAACAGCTGTTGGAATTTATATGGATAGGTGGTTCAGTAGGAGCATTCATCTGAAGAGGTGAAAGAGCCACAGATGTGAAAAGGAATGTCAGTGTCCTCACAGCAGCTTAAATGCGTTGGCAGCAGCAGATCATTGATTATTGACATCTTTATCAATGCTAGTACAGAACCTGATGGACAGGATTCTTGGATTCTCAACATAGCTTAGTAATTTTCATAGGGAGTGAACAGAACTTACTGCTTGCACAGGCCCAGTTGTTTGTGTCACATGCCTTTTGTTTTTAATTCACAAATTTTATTTTTAGCAAGACATGCATCGTTGGTTAAAAATATTATTTATTATATCAATTTTTCATATCTTACAAAGGAAAAGACTCCTTGGGGTTAAGTCAGTAAACCTGTTACATAACTGTCACCTTTCTAGTTTTACCTTGGTTTTCCACTAGAACACAGACCCTGGTAAGTTGCCTGTTATAAAGAAAAATTATTTGGCATAAATTTTTATGTATATCATCTGGAAAAATACTGAAAATTATTTAAGATTTTATGCCTTCTCATCATTTGTATAGATTTTCTTTTAATAGAATGATATTAAGCAGTCATTGGAGGAGTTACTGCTAGTACAATCAGTCATAGATTAATTAACTATCCACTTACCTGCCTATTGTAGCAGCAGGCATTTCAATATATCCATACCAATTATATAGTGCCACACACAGGGGTTTTTTTGATAAATTTTTGTATATGGTTTACGTTATTGATTAAACGAAGTGGTGAATCTCACTCACTGAAAGTTGTAGCTGTCAGATATCTGAAGGGTTAGTCTCATAGCCTTTCATAGAAGATACCAGTAGGATGTATGGTATTGCTCTAGTGTGTATATTTACATGCACAAGTCAAGATTCTATTTATTCCTTCACTGTTTATGCAATTGATGCTACCAAATGTGTTTTTGTGCTCAAAACTGAGTAAGCACAATTGGTGCTCAGGTCATGGTGAATCCAGTTATCCCACAGAGCAGAGGCTGCTCCCTAACCTGTTAAAATCTAGAAAGCTTTTTGGTGGCACTGTTAATGTGAGGTATACAGCTAAAGTCATTTCTTAATAAATAACTGTATTTTGTTAATGATGGTTTCAGTCATGAATTATAACAGTAAAGTGCAATTTTTATATTCCTGTATGCATTTATTTGTAGTTGCAAGATCCAATGTCTTTGATGGATTATGTACTTTCCTCCATATTTCTTGATTGTTAAAAGTAGGGCACCTCTTGGTAGATAATTAATGCACTAGTGAAGAACAACAAGTAAGTGAAGTCTGGTTTTACCATATTGCCTACTCAATACACACAAATGGAATACATTGAATTTACTCTAATAGGTGCTTAGATCTTGAAAATACTAAATATAAATTATAATAAGTAGTTCTACCTTTACTAATAACTATGGCTGATTTAAGTTTGGGGTTTTTTTGGCATGGAGAAATTTTTAATGCATATTTGTGCATGCTATGTTCTGTTTGAAATACTTTTTGTCTTAATTACAGTCCAGAAAAAGCTTGGCTTCATTTCCAACGTATGTTGAAGGTAAGATAGTTCTACAGTTTCTAAATTTTTTTTTTCACATCAAAAAACCCACCTGTATTTATAATGTATAAAATTTTACTCTTACTTGCTGAATAGAAAAGCTACTAGGGTTGGGTGAACTGATTTAGATTAAATTGTGTCTAATTTAGAACCTGAGCTAAATCCTACTGTGCTCCTTCAGAGATTTGGAAACATGGAGCTTTTAGTTTTTTAGTGTTTCATTCGTTGTTTCTTTATCAGTTGTGCTGGTTTTTTTCCTCAGTATCACTTAAAATGCTGCTTTCTTTATGGTATTTACACAACACATAGCAATGTGTGTGGACAAGGAAAACAGACTAAGCAAGAAGACTGTAGTGCTCTGTCCAGCATTGATTTCAATTGGCAGGCTCAATCAGATCTCAGCTGGATTTATGGGCAGGCCTGCCAGTGAAAATCTGCTTTGTTTAACAGCTACTTGCCTCTTAATTAAATACTGCATGCCATCTCAGAGTTAAGGTTTCAGTAGTGCTGAATTTTTTCAGAACAATGTGAAAAAGCAAGTTACCTGCCACATGAACTGCTGTTACCTTTTGTATGAGTCTGCATCCTGTGAATACTGCAGGAGGAACACAAGTTATGGGCAGTTATGACAGAAGCAGAAAATGAAAGTTTCATTGTTTTGCTTTTTTTACTTTTCCATTGACAGTGGTTGTTCCCTGTGCTTGATGAAATTCTAGAAATACAGTTGATGTAATACTTTATTTGGACTTCCTCATCACTCCTTGGATTGCTTTACAGTGCACTGTGTTTAATTGAGAATGTGATCATTTTCTTTAGACTGCAAATTGATTGTTTTAGTCTTCAGAATATAAGCTGCCTATTTTGGAGTCTCTGGCCAGAATGTCAGTTTGTTCATAGCTAAGCATTGCAATTTTGCAACAATGAAGGATCTCTCTTAGAATTTAAATTCATCTCCTGTTGATAGTCCTGCCTATGAAGGGACTATATTCTATATATAGGAATATATATAAGTATTTTAAAAGTAATTATCTCTGCCTTAGGGAAAAAAAAAAAATTGTACACTTTGTACACTAAAATTTTCTTGGTTCTTGGTCCAGCACAAAATTCCTTAAAATTACAAATGTTCCATTTTTATGCTCCAGCAGTTCAAGGAAAAATTTGCCAGCACCTTTGGTATGTTTTCATTGAGGTAATAGTTTTGCTGTCAGAGATAATAAAAGGAGGAGGTATTCTAAAAAACAATGCTGTCTGTGTGTTCACCTCTGGTGCAATTGAAGCATGTACCTTTTTGGGGCTTAATATGCACTTTCTTGGAGTCTTATACCTTTGCCCTTTTTTTTTTTTTT
>VZRH01003894.1:261914-302882 GCA_013397555.1 Urocynchramus pylzowi
TTTTTTTTCTCATTTTGATCAGAAATTGTACTATAAAAGGTTTTGCACCTCTTTAGTACAGCGGTGGAAGTGGTGAAAAGGCCTTGATGTGTAGAGCATTAAATAGCAACATTTAAAATGCTGTGTGATTTCTGTGTAAATATGTAGTACTTCCAGATCCATGAATTTCCCTGAGGGAATAACTCAGTTTCTTTAGGTCATGTGCTTGCAAGTGACTTGTTATTTTTGAGAATTTTCGAGATACGTGCTGCCTGGGCAAACTGTACACTGGAGATGAGCATCTTAAAATTGCTAGTCATAAATTTTTGTATTTAAAGAAATGATAAGGAAGACGAGCCTGCTCTCAAGATTTATACATGTGCTTTTGCCTGTGTGTTTCAGTGTGATATTTGTCTCCAGCTCTTTCTTTGTTATTTTAGTCATAATAATGACTTGCTTTTCCTTGGGGCCAAAGCCACCCATGCTCATTCTGAGAGGCTTTTAGTCTTATATGTTATCATTAGAACAAAATTGGCATTCTGAGTAATTTGGAACTTAAAGCCCTATCACCTTATAGTACAAGATACTGCTTGATTTTAGAGGAAAAAAGGAAGACAAACATAAACACAGGTGTTTTTTGATAAAATGTGAACATATTTACCATGAGCATTCTTTAATATGATTTGTATTCTCACTTGTTTTGAACAGCAATTGTTTTCTAAGAAGGGGAAGTTTCTTAGGTTAACCAGCCTCTCTTTTGGATCATGACAGTTTAATGTGATGTCAAAATGGAACATTTTCATGCATACAGTTTTTAGATAAAGCTGCCAAACGCCAAAAATCTTAAAAATCCTAAGTGCTGCTTTGTAAGGATTTGCATTGCTTGGTTATGAACACTTTACACCCCATCACTTTCCACAGAAGTTGTTGGGTGTTGGATCTCTAAGGATCTGTGGATGAAGAGTGTTGCTTTGCCATCAAAGGAGCCTGTGCTCTGTGTATCTAATAACATTTTTATTTGACTCAGTATCTTTATTTTAATAACATTTTATTTAACTCAGTAACTTTACCACAGTATCCTTGTTAAGACTACAATTTTTAAAGGTCTGTGGCATAAAAATATTGAGATGTATGGTATGTGTAGAGCATTCCCGGGGAGATTGTTCTGCCTGTTGCACCAACTGTGCACAGGCAAGAGAGAGCCTGATGCCTGCTATGAAATTGCACCTTTCCTCTTTCTGCTTGTGACTGTTGGTCTCAAAATTGCAAGGCTGTTTTTGGTGGGTGAGGAGCAAGCTGAATAACTGTGTCCATCCCTTTATCACAGTGAAAAATCACAGGTTATTTTGCTCCAAGCTGATCCCTACTCACAGAAGAATGAGCTATTGTGAGAAACAGGCTGGATTAACAATTGTAGCTTTTGCTGGAGAGATGTTGTACTGGGTTTGTGTAGCAAGGTTTTGGTAGGGGGGTGGCTACAAAGGTGTTCTCCTTTGTAGGAAGCTTCCTGCCGGTCTGATAGTGTCAGTGCCAGCCAGCTCCAAGACAGACCCACCACTGGCCAAGGCTGAGCCCATCAGTGACAGTGGTAGCACCTCTGGGATATTATATTTAAGGGGGAAAAGACTCTGCACCACAGCAACTGCAGCCAGAGAAGAAAGGGCTGGGAATGTGTAAAAGAAGGATCTCTGAAGACAAGGTCAGTGGAGTAGGAAGGACCAGAGGTGCTCCAGGTGCCAGAGCAGAGATTCCCATCCAGCCCATGCTGCAAACCATGGTGAGGCAGTTGTGCCCCTCCAGCCAATGGAGGTCCACAGCGGAACACACACCCGCAAGCAGCCCCTAGAGGACCCCATGCCAGATTATGTGGTTGCCCAAAAAAGCAGCCTATGACCCCATGGAAATCCCAGGCTGGAGCAGGCTCCCTGCAGAATATGTGGCCCAATGGAGAGAGGAGCTCCTGGAGCAGGCTTGTTGGCAGGACTTGTGACACCGTAGGGAGCTCACACCAGAGCAGTCTATTCTGAAGGATTGTCTCCCATGGGAGATTTCACACTCTAGAGCAGAGGAAGAGTGTGAGGCCTCTTCCCCATGATGAAGAATGAGCATCAGAGACAACGTGTGGTGAACTGACCACAGCCCCCATTCCCCTGTACTTCTGGGTGCAGGAGATAAAGAAAATTGAGAGTAAAAGTGAGTCCAGGAAGAAGGGAGAGATAGGGGAAGGTGTTGTAGCATCTGCTTTTATTTTTCATTATTCTACTCTGACTTCATTAGTAATAGATGAAACAATTTTCCACAAATGGTGTCTGTTTTGCCCATGACAGTGACTGATGAGTGATCTCTCCCTGTTCTTGTCTTGTCCCATGAGACTTTCATTATATTTTCTCTCCCCTGCCCTTTTGAGGAGGGGAGCGATAGAAGGGGTTTGGTGGGCAGGGTCAACCCACCACAAATTTTGAACCAATTTGTTTGATGTTTTGTGCCTTTGAAAATACTGGCTACCTTTTTGTCATGCTAAACCAACATATTTCAGAGGAGGATTTGCAGCCATCAGGTGCAGACTCAAGTTGTCAGAGTTCTGCTTTTGCTTTGTTTCACTATGATTGTCTTCAGTGATGGCTTTCCTGTGTTACAGTTCCTGGACCTTGTGATCCTGAAGACTTAATTGATGGAATCATTTTTGCTGCCAATTACCTTGGTTCAACTCAACTCCTTTCTGATAAAACTCCATCAAAGAATGTGAGAATGATGCAGGCTCAGGAAGCTGTCAGCAGGATCAAGGTGAGGAGTAATTCCTGCTGCTTCTTGTATAGCTGTTTTATGATTGTGGATATGAACTTCTTTCTTAAGCAGTAATTTTTTCAGGTGGGGTTATGTGTAGTTTCAGAACGAAAAGTGCCTCACCTTTCCTTTGCGAAACAAATCATATAGGCTCCTTATGGAACAAGGCTGATAAGGGGATGTTACCAGGTCATCTTAATTCCCTACGGTAATATAATACTTGTGCTTGTACACTGAACCAGAATCTAAAGTGAGTGGTGGTCAAAGTTATATATTATCTGGGTGTGGAGGGAAAACAGGTTAAGAAAATAACTAGTAAGTATTGCAGCTGCTTCTGGCTTGGCACTCAGTGGAACTGCTACTGTGGTAATGACTGCAGTGATTTTTGACCCTGTTGTGGACACTTGTTTCTCCACACATAACAGCTGTGAGCTGATTAAAAAAAAAAATCAAAACAAAGCCTGTGATGGTACAGAGAACTGTGGAAAAAATAATTTGTCCTGGAATCTGAAAAATTTTGTTTCAAAAGAGAAATTCCAACTGATTTCTGTACAGGCCATTTCCAGCAATGGGAATGCTGCTGTACTGTAAGTACAAGTATGACATTGTCAGCTGAAATTAAGGTGTGTGGATGAAATATTGCACAGTTGTACAGGATGCTGCAACATTCTTGCTACCCATACATGGCTAGCTTGTAGGCACACAGCTTCATCTTTGCTAATTCAGTTAATCAACACAACCCGTTCTGGGAATTTTTCTTAGTTCATTATCTGTGTGTTCTTCTTTTGTATATTTTATTTTGGGTTCCAACTCAGATTTGGTGTGCAATTAGATAAAAGAGAGAGGAAGAGGAGAGAAGGTTATCAGCAAGACCAATAATATTGTCTGTTAAGGTTGTCTGATGCTTCCTACTCCTTTTATTCCTTCCACTGTTTTCCATGGCAGGTGTTCAGTTTAGTCTCTGCGTGTAACTTTGACGCAGAAGCTCCAAGTAGAGCCATTGAGACAACTTCCAAAAATTGTAATTTTGCTGGTGTTAAATTGCACAAATTCTTGTTTTTGCAAATTGTTAACCCTCTCACATTTTAGAAAAGGCAGGAATGTTGCCTTCCTGTTTGAGATTATACTCCATCATCTCTGTAGAAGTTTCACTGCCTTGAACTACTAAACCTTTTGCAAAAGAGGGATTTATCTTTGTTCATTGGAATGTCATTAAATGACATTCTTTAAAAATACGTTTCACTCAGCTTTTTCAACAATGGCAGGTCTTGGTGAGTTCTTCCCAAAACAGCAGTGAAGAGTTTTTCTTATAGACTCTGTTTTTTCCTCACTCTGGGCAAAAAAGGCTGTGCCCTTCTGGTTAGTAATCTCTTTGTGTTCCTTCTTGATGCTTGGCTGTCTGTTAGAAAACTTGTCTGATTTGAATGAACGGGAAACTAAAGGTAAGGGAGAGAAACAAGGACTTTGGTGAGGCTGGATCTGGGAGGGACACCTCACTGGAGGGTGAAAGTAAAGATTAGCATCAGCTATCATAGGAAATAGGTATCAGGAGTGGAACTTGAACCACAGGGAGTTTGCACCTGGAAGGTAAAGCTTGTGTTGGTATACACATTAGAAAAAGATTACAGGGATATGGTAGACAAAAATGAAACCGAATTGATTCAAAACAGGCCTAAGAGGTGTAAGAGTATAGAATCTTTCTCTGATACAGAACATATTTTATAGAAATTCATTAACAAAATACTGTTCTGAGGATTCTGTTATGCCTCAGCATTTCTGTACATCAAAACAGAAGAAATCTATTTAATGCATTTCACTCATAAACACCATAATTTGTGCGTCTGTGTAAATCAGCAGGCATGCATATCCTTTCTTATAGTATATTTGCCTCAGGCTTGATAGCATAGCATTTGTGACCTGGTAAAACCCTAGCTGGTGTATTTAGTTTTAGGAAACTCGATGTATTTCAGAAAATTATTGACTTGTATTGTTCACAATACCTTTGAAGACTTTTTGGACAGTTACTGCTTTCTCCTTCTAAGTAAAGCACAGGCAATTCCTCTGCACCTTAGGCTTCTTGGCTTATTAGGGTTGGCTTTGTCTGGTTTTGTTGCTGGTTGCCATTAAAGCTAAACGTTTTCAGAGAGAAATTCATTATGACAGGTGGACTTCCTGCTGCCAGTTTCATCACTGCATCAGATATTCCATATCCCAGATGTGTAAATTATGGCTTGCACAGTGACTATGAAGGCTGTGGCCTACTCATGTTTGTTTACAGAGTGCCATACTTGTTGCATGTCAACCATTTCTCCATTGCTGAAGAAAGCAAAGCTTATGAATTAAGAATGAGCTTTTAAAATACACAGACTTGAACCCGAGTATTAAAAAGAAGTAAAGAACTTTGGTTAAGCCCAGCTATTTATACCTTCACGAAAGTGTATGTCTGAATTTAATAATCCCTAAAGTGCTTCATTATAGCAGAGCCTTCAGACCACATATTCATCCATTTGGAATGTGAACAGACTTTGAAAACAATTCTCCAGGCTTCTTCTTTAAAGAAGTATCTTTTCAGTTAAAAGTTCAAGAGTTGGGTGTTTTCTTGCTTGCCCTTCGTCTCTGTGAAGTCCAGCTAAGTTAAAACAGATACACTGCTTTGAAGGTGTTCATCAAATGTAGTTAGGAATATTTCATTGGGAGGCACTTTTAGCATGCTGTAGGGCAGGTTTGAACATTTCTAGGTAACACCTGGTTTAATTTCTGAGTGTAATTTAAGATAGAACCCATGTGTGGATATTTAGTTTAGTATTTCACACATTTTCACACACTCAGTAGCCTCTCAATGCTCTCTGAGTTGCAGAACATTTTTTGTAGAGACTAAATGGATTGAATAAACTTAGGACCTCTCTGTAGCAAAAGCATAAGCTCGTTGGGTTTTAATGTATTGTAATTTTGGAAATTGCATCTATATAAATAAATACATTTCATTTACCTTAAATGAAAATCCTGAATTCTGTATATTAAAAAAAATTGTGTGGATTAGCTATACTCAATTTGTTTTTTTCTTCTAGGAATACAGAAAGCATCTTTGATTTGAGTTAGAAAAATAATATTGTGATAAAGAGGATTTGTCTAATAAAGTATCTTGCGTAGAATTATCCTATGTTTTTTGTTGTTCATGGACCATGACTTCTTTTGTGACATTTATGTGTAGTGATAAATCACTTATTCAAAGTGCTTGATCCATATCACTGCCTTACTTTTATGAAATATTTGAAAGTAGTTCTTCAATATGCTTCCATTTGAAGAACAGAATTTTCAGTAAATTGAATCATAGTATATATTGATAAATTGTTTCTACATTGTAAAGTTGTAGCTCAAGGATTTTTTCCCCTTATTTTCTTAGTTTTGGCTTGTGCTTTTCTTCTTTTGGGAGGTCCATCATTCTAAAGTTTGGGAAGGGTAAGAAAGAAGAGCTTGATTTTGGAAAGCTATATAAATGCTCTATCTCAGGAGTATCTCCTCTTTGCCCAGTGTATGACAGGCAGCTGTTACTCAATATAAGTATATTATTTCTGACTATTAATTTAAATTGAGAGTAATGTAATGAAGAGCCTGCCATGTAAGGCAGCTTTAATTGCTTTTGCAATAGTTTGCAGTCACCTGTTGCAAAATAATCTATAAGGCTATAAAATACTTCTCAGTTTGAAAAAGGTGACTAAGAGCTATTTTAAGAATGTTTCTAATTATAAATAAGCAATGTGGCCTAAACTTTAAGTAGCTGCTTTCAGATTTGTTTAGACAAAACTTGACAGATTTGTGAGCATCAGTATTAAAACGTTTGATGTGTCTCATGATTCAGGCCTCTTATTTGCTCTTCATAGAAACAGCTAGTGCTGAATCTGTCTGGAGCTTGTAACTATAAGCCTCCTTCCCACCACAAGCACACCTGTAAATTTAATTAGCAAAGAGCCTGTTACTGTTGGAAGTTAAGGGCTAATTGCCAGCCTGTGAGTATTGCATTCCTTCAGTGAGCAGGTCTGTGAAGTTCAGTTCACTATTGGTTTGAATTCATGATTGCAAGACTGTAAAAATTATGTTTGTTTGGGTTGTTAGTAGAAATTTCTTCTAAGGTGTTTCTGGAGCTGAAATACATGCTTCATTGCTTGCTTGAAAAAATGTGACAGTGTGGACATATCTTTGTGTAGGTGTCACAGGAAAATTTGTTGACCAGTTCACTGTGAACGTTGGTATGGATTTATTTGTTCAGAAGGAGAAGAAAATGAAGGTGACAGTTACCTTCTGTAATTTCATTTTACAGGAAAAAGCAGTGTAGTGTTAGCGAGGTCATTTTTTTGAAGTCTTTTGAAGTATGAGATCTGGAAAACCTGTAATAATAAGGCATACAATTTTTCTCTCATGTTTTACATTGGTGTACCTTCAAAAGAAATAATTCATGGTTTACACTGCTGTAAATGAGGGGAAGCTCTGTTCTGTTTCTTAAACCATTCTCCCCACCAAACCTCAAAAACAATTGCACACAAAATAGCCTTGTTTATTGCAAGTAACATTTTAAGTGAAAAAAAATATCCTTTTGTGTTCTTCCTGACTCTTTTGGTGCTGTTTCTTTTAATTTCTGAAATTAATTGTGCTAAACATGAAATTTTACAATTTTTAAAGCTAACAAGTAAAGGAGGAAACTAATCTAAGCAGGGACTAATTTAGACCAGCTAGTAGTCTGTGAGCCCTGACATTAGTTTGTAGATTCCTGCTTGACTTGGAGTCTCTGTAAGTTCTTCTCTAACTGTTCTCCTATCTCTGTTTGTTCCATGCTAAGCAGATGGCCCAGAAATTAGCCAAAAGCAGGAAGAAGGTGCAGTACAAACTCCATCAGCTTGATGTTATGCTTGTTCTTTTGTTTTCTGGGAGGGTTTTTCCCTTTCTTTTTATTTTGTGGTTTTATTTTCTGCATCCAGCAAGGTTTTTTCAGATTTAGTTCTGAGCCACCATACAAGTTGACATATCTGGGAAATCAGTTGCCTGATTGGCCATTTTTTGTTGCTTCTCATTAGCCATTTCATGTTAGAAATAGAAGAAAGATTGGATTTATCAAATGGTTGCAGGCAGTACCTAAAATGCATATTAAAGAATCAGGACTGACATGGCAAAGGTTTAAACATTGTAAAATTATGGATTAAAATGAAGTGTGGGGTTTTTTTGTTTGTTTTGGGGTTTTTTACCTTTTTTTTTTTTTTACTTTTTTAATTTTATCTTTCTGTAGGAGTGCTTTGTTTGACTCACAGAGATGTCAAATTGCTGGATGCAAAAAAAAAGTTTATGTCTCTACATACAGTAATATACTGAGATTGACTCATCTTTGTAATAAGTTTTGTTTGTGGAGCTTTCAACTACCTTTTAACAAATGTAATTTAAAAAATATTACAAACATTTGCTTTCTATTAACAAAATATTACTTCTTAAGTGTGTTACTGCTTGAAAAGTATGTTGTCTGACTGTGAAGGTCTTCTTGCCAGAACTGCATTATGAATAGGTCAAGCAGTACCTCCTGTGGTACAGGTTTTTCCATTGGTCTTGGCAGCCACTGCTAGCCCAAACAGAAATTCCTCAGGCAGGAGATACTGTTAGGCCTTTCTATGGCTTATATGAAAACCTTATCTGAAGTGGGATTCATAGTGTGCAGAAAATAGTAAAAACATATTACTTTTCAAGAAATCTTTATAGTTCATGTTGCAGTCAGGTATAATTTTACTGAATCAGAAAAAATAGCAGGCAAGCCTTTATGAAGTTAACTTTTTTTTCAAACAATACCCAATTCACTTTCACATATATGATATAGTTTCCACATCTTTGTGTTTATCTTTTGCTTCTGCAGTCTAATACTCTATCCTGCATTGCTGTTCTGGTGACTGTGTCTTAGTGTATCCCTGTACGTGAACTAACATCATTATTAGTAAGTACATTACCTAATGTGTTTGTTTGACTCTAATCCATTTATTTGCAGGCGCCAGAGGGTGAATCTCAACCCATGACTGAAGTGGACCTCTTCATTTCTACACAGAGAATAAAAGTACTGAATGCAGACACACAGGTATAGACATAGACACCTTTGTCAGTATTGTTGGAGTAGACTACTGGAATAAACTTTCACATACATGTTAAAATTTGTCTTTAAAATGTGCTGGATCTTGTATTCCCCTCTAGACAGAAATCCATGGTCAAGAGCCATGTCATACTAGCAATTGTTCTGGTGTGTCTAACTGTAGAAATAATGAGAATTTGTGGGTAAGATAATTGCAGTCAGCTTATGTCTTCTGAGCCATGCTGCATCAAGTATTGATTGTGCCCAGAGTAGCCCAAAATGTTTAGCTGCAATAGTTTGTTCATAGTCCTGTACGCATACAAGCCCAGCATATGCAGGTTCTGCAACTGGGGTCTTGATGTGCTTTTCCACAGAAAAAGACACCTGTAAAACCTTCTCTTTGTTTTATTTTTGGAAAATGAAGCTCTTAGTTTCTGTTGTATCTCCCTTCATGCATGACAGGTATTACAGACTTCACCCAGCAGAGGTCTTACAGCTATTTGTGTGTTTTGATAATACTAGATGTGCAATACAAACTTAGTTGAAGCAGCTGCTTACGTTGGTTTTCTTATTCCCCAGGAAACCATGATGGATCATCCCCTGCGGACCATTTCTTACATTGCTGATATAGGAAATATAGTTGTTTTGATGGCTCGTAGGCGAATGCCACGCTCTAACTCCCAGGATAATGTGGAAGCATCTCACCCCTCTCAAGATGGAAAGAGGCAGTATAAAATGATTTGTCATGTCTTTGAGTCTGAGGATGTAAGCAATTACATTGTCTTGTAGTTTTCTAGGAGTGGAAGAGTAAGCACATTTTGATAGGCCCAAAGTCCATTGTGAGTGGTCTTGTTTGCTTTTTAACTGCACCCAGTATTTTATCTCAGCAGAGGAACTTGCCTGCCATTTATATGTGTGGACATGACATGTCAAAGGGAGTTGGTGTTTATGGAAATGCTTACTTTTTTAAAGCTTCTTGTGTGCCTTCTAGTAACGGTGATAGGAGGGTCCACGTGCTGCAGGTTACAAATACCAGCTCAAATTTTGCATAAGAGAGGAAAAGTCTATCAGAGGGGCTTATTTTTGTAGGGAAATTCTAATCCCAAGTCTTGCATTGAGGATCAATCACTGATCATACCAGAAAGGTGATTTTTTACTTTTCTGGAGGTTTGTGTTGGGGCTGTAGTTGCTGTCATCATATAAAAAAGCCAGCAAAGAAAGTTTGTGATTTCAGCAATCCCAAAATATGCTGAATAGAGACACAAATGACTAAATTTTAATCTGTGGCATGTTTAAGGTGCTTTACATAAGATTAAGTTGCCTTACATAAGATTTGATCTCCTGTCTTCACAATCAATGTGTATAACTTGCTGATTTTATGCCCTTTTTAAAAGTAACTTTCAGTAACTGAAAAGTGAAATCAAGCTTACTGGATTGATGTGGTTAGATGTGTAGTTTTTAGGATTATAGTCAAAATAGCCCTAATAATCTGGGAAGCTTATTAGATGGGAAGGTTTAAGGTCCCACTTTTAGATGGAAAGGTTTTCTTGAATAAGATTTTATGTAATCTGTTCTAAACCTGTGTCTGAATATATTATTGCACATGAATATATTATTGCACATGAATGTGTATACATGACCCACTGCTGAAGTTAAAAAGTAAGGACGAGCACTGATGAAAGTAATCCTGGACCAAAATTGACAGAGTATAAAAATTCTGGATTATTTCCACAAAATAACATATAAACCTGTTTTGCAAAGCCTTTTAAGAATCTGATGTGAAATACAGCAATGTATTTTTTTTATTTGTGTGTATTTTTTTTAGCCAATGCATTTTTTTCTTAATAACATTTGACATGCTACCCACTTTGGGGCTGCTGTTCCTGTGTTTCTAGTCACAAGTTTGGACACTGCTTGCTCTTTTACTGTCCAGTTGAAAAAGCAGAAATCAAACTGTCAGGTACCAGAGTCTAGGACTTATTTTCCTTCACCATGTGGTGATCTGACCCTTGGCATGATCCATACTTACCGGATCTGTTTCCTAGGCTGTTGTTAATACTTTGGCTAGCTAAAATTTGAGCTTCCCAATCTATGGTTTGTTTGGATCAGCCTGTATTTGTGTCACGTGTGATCCTCTCTATGCCTGTAAATCCAACTGGCTTGTAAAATGCCTGTAGATCCAATGAAAACATTGCTCACTGATGGGGAAAATATGCTGAGAAACTGCAGATTATATCAACTCTCCTTAGTCATGGTATATAGCTCACAGGTAACTTGCCAAATTTATCTCAAATACTGAAGTGACTGACAGTCAGAATGGAAGGTCTGTAGCACCTTGTTAGCAGCAATGAAATGGCAGCTTCAAAGATTTTGTACCTCCAGTGAAGTAATATGGCCTATTTATATTGTAAAGCTTGTCTTTTCTTCTTCTGGGACAGCTGAGTACTTGGCAGAATTTATACAGTAAGTGAAACAGAAGCTGTAAGCCTGTGGGTGGATGTTGGCCAGAACATGTCTCTGCTTGGATGAGTCTTTGTCTAAGGAGGACAGCACCAGATTTTCAACTATTTAGAGGTGTACCTTTAAATGAGTTGAACCTTAGTGATGTGTCCAAATGTCAGGTGTCTAAGTGGGAGCTGATCTCTTCCTGGAGTGAAGATGCATGTGTATGAATGTAAAGTTTGCACTCTTTACTTAGGTTACTGCATTACGGAAGTGCAGTTTTCCCAGTTTCTTGCTGTCCTTGCTGTCAAAATTAGGTTCATCTTAGCTTTGGTAATATACTCCCAGTCTACATATTGGTCTTTTCAGCACCAGCAATCATGCTGTTCTCATCAGCAGGTTTAGTGCTAGTTTGAGCTGTCTAAGATACAACAACATTCTTATTTCAGTATTGGGAACCTGTCCTTTATTAGGGACCAAACTGGACGTTAAATATGGCCATCAGACTGTATAAAAGTACTCCTGGGCAGCATTCATTCATTACCAGCACTCTGCCAGGCCTCCACTGTCAGCTGTGGAGCTCTCCATTTCTCTTCCCTGCCTTTGCCACAGCCAGACCTGTGTTTCAGTGCAAATCACAGCCACTTCCTGTGAACTACACAGTCCTCACTGCATGAATCTCTCCACCTATACACAGCAGTACTCTGCACCATGCTGTACTTTGCTTTCTTGCCCACTACTTGCCTAACCATGATTACTGTGTCAAAGGTGGCCATCCCTCTGGCCTTGCTTGGCACGGAGCTTTCCCCGCATCTGCCTGCTGCCCAGTTTCTCTCACACAGCTGCAGAAATAAAACAGCTCACAGTGGGAACAATGCAGCGTAGTGAGAGGTGCATTTGGTGGCTTTGGGTGCAAACAAGACTCTGGGAAGCTGCAGGTGCAAGAAGGTGCCTACAAAGGACAGAATGAGTAGGAAAGATGCAGAGAACTGGCAGGATCGTATGAGTTCGAAGGAGGGAAATAAGTGTAGGGGATAGAGGCTGAAGGTAGTAGCAGAATGAAGAAGGAGATGCATATGACCATTTGCAGTTACTTTGGGGCTTGATCTGGTCACTAGTTGCTGCCTTTTTCCTTTTTAGGCTAAGGCTGAGGTAGGAGTAGTCATTGTCAATGTTGTAAAGCATGGTAAGAAAAGTAGGAAATACCCTTTTAAATGTGGTTGTGTGTTTCCTAGTAGGCATTTTCGTTTTCACTGCTGGTTTGTCAGAGAATGACATTGCCTCTGCTGGAAGGGAGAGAGCCATCTGGGCGCAGCATGTGTGGGAAGAATTGTAGGTGCAAGCCACAGTCACTGCAGTGGCTCTATCTTTACACTTACATTAGCAGTTCTTACCTGTGAAACGATGTATTTCTTTTGCATATTTGTAATTTATAATTGCTTACTGAGCTAGATTCATGGTAGAGCTGAATGTGTTGACATTTTGTGGGTCTTTAAAATTAATTCTTAAGGCACAAATATATTTTAGACTGGATTGCAGTAACTTGTAGGTTCATCAACTTGATGATCCATTTTACAGTGTGATGATTGTAACAGAAAGTGTCAGGGGACATGATCAACAGAATGTTTCACTTTTTTCTTTTCTTTTCCCTTCTCTGGGAACTGCTACAGGCGCAGCTGATTGCACAGTCCATAGGTCAAGCATTTAGTGTGGCCTACCAAGAATTTCTGAGGGCAAATGGAATCAACCCAGAAGATCTTAGCCAGAAGGAATATAGCGACTTGCTTAATACCCAGGACATGTACAATGATGATCTGATTCATTTCTCCAAATCTGAAAATTGCAAAGATGTAGGTCTCTTTTTTTTTTTTTTCCACAAATATTCAGCTGCTCTTTATCAGTTGCAGGCCTGTGTTGGCAGAAACTAGAAAAACATTAATACTTCCTATAAATTATCTCAGTTAGTCTAGAATATCCTCCCTAATAGGACACCCTGTCATCAGTTCTGTTTCAAAGGCAAGCAGCGAACACCAAATTTATCAGCAGTCAACTGATTTACCATCTGTTTCTGTTCTTTTTACCAAACAATTTTCAGATATGTTTGAAAGCGAACTTAAAGCAGATTAACAGATTAATACAATTTTAAAAATTACAGTGAACAACATAAAATTTATAGAAGCACCAGTGTTTATGAACATAATTGATTGCAGGTTTTAAATAACTGTATGTGCCAGAGGGCTTTGCAACTTGCTTAATAAAAATGAACCAGTGTGCAACTGTAACACACAGGTCATGCTTTTCCAATGCAAAGTTGTAAACTCTTGCAATCTCTTCTTATTTAGCTTTCTCCACCAAAGCCCATGGCACCAGGGTTTCCTTCACTGAAATTTCTTCTTGTCATAAAAGAAATTACTTCTGAGGGGTGTTCATTACTAAGTCTGTATTGTGAGTCATTTACTGTTTGAATTCAAATGTAAGGTAGTAAAACATGTACCCTGTCTTGTTTTGCCTTTGAATTAGGAAGGCAGGTTGCAAATGAGGTGGGGTATATTTGTTGGCTTTGTGAGTGTTTGGAGGGGGATGATATTAGTTCCATGGGTGTGAAAGAAACTATTTTTTTTAACACCTTTTCCTGCTATACAGGTTTACATTGAAAAGCAGAAGGGAGAAATTCTAGGTGTGGTGATTGTGGAGTCTGGCTGGGGATCCATTTTGCCTACAGTTATCATAGCCAACATGATGCATGGAGGACCAGCAGAGAAGTCTGGGAAGCTGAACATAGGGGACCAGATCATGTCAATCAATGGGACCAGCTTGGTTGGTTTACCACTCTCAACATGTCAGAGCATTATAAAGGTAGGGAAAATGTTTCTGGAAGCTACACATTTTGAAATGATTACATAATTGAAGAGCAGAAACTATAAAACTCTGAAGTAAATTCTTACCGAATGTTTGCATAGCACTTTTCATTTCATGATCTGAAAAAATCAGTGTGAATTATGCTACATGAATTTTCTGACTCCTCACAGGACCACAGAATGGGTAAGTTTGGGACCACTGGAAGTAGTCCAATCCAACCTCCCTGCTCTAGCAGGGTTGCTTAGAGCATCTTACTCAAGATTGTGTATCAATGGCTTTTGAATATCTCCAGAGAAGAGGACTCCAGAGTTTCTCTGAAAATCTGTTCCTATGCTCAGTCTTCCTCACAGGAAAGAAATTCTTCCTTATGTTCAGGTGGAAATTTCTGCATTCCAGTGTTGGCCCTTTCCTTTCATGATATTGCTCAGCACCACTAAAAAGAGCCTGGCTGTATCCTCTTGACATCCTCCACTCAGATACGCACATTGATGAGGTCCCCTCTCAGTTGTCTCTTCTCAATGCTGAACAGGGCTAGCTCCCTCAACCTTTCACAGAACTGTGGCATTTTTTTAGGTTGGAAAAGACCTCTAAGATCATTGAGTCCAGCTGTAAACCTTTTCATCCTAAGTGAAGTGCTCCAATCCCCTAATGATAGCCCTCAACAGGACCTGCCTGCTCCAGGAGCTCCATGTCCCTGTTGTGCTGAGGAGCCCATAACTGGACACTCCAGATGAGCATTCCAGATGAGCCTCACCAGAGCTGAGCAGAGGGGCAGGATCACCTCCCTTGAGCTGCTGGCAGTGCTCTTCCTGATGCACCCCTGGACACCATTGGCCTTCCTGGCTACAAGAGCACTGCTCTTGGACAGCTTGTGCTGCACCTGGGGTTATTCCTCCCAAGGTGCATTTGCCCTTGTTCAATTTCAGAAGATTCCTTTCTGCCCTCCCCTCCTGCTTGCCAAGGTCCTTCTGAAGGGCTGCACAGTGCTTGGGTATCAGCTACTCCTCCCAGCTTTTGTGCCATCAGTGAACATGCTCAGGAGGCACTTCATCTCTGATGATTAGTTAAATAAGATTGGGCCCAGTATTGAAGCTTGGAGACACTGCTAGACACAGGCTTCCAAATAGACCTGTGCCACTGATCCCAACCCTCTGAGCTCTCCTTCAGCCAGTTCTCAATCCACCTCACCACCCACTTCCTGAGCTTGGCTATGAGGTTATCTTGAGAGACAGCATCAAAAGTCTTGATCAAATCCAGAATGACAACATCCAGTGCCATTCCAGACTGCTGTGCTATTTACTTGTGTACTAGGGCTCTGTGCACAACTTCACAAGGGAGTATTTTGTGCAGAAGGAAGATATTACCAGGTACACACTTGAAATTGTGTATCACAAATGGAGGCACGGGTGCCTAATATTGTCATAAGCCTTACTAGCTGTCAAATACCTCTTAATATTTGGATGAAATAGAGTAAATGCTTTTTTGTTTGTTTGTTTATACCTATTTTTAAAGCTTTGAAACTTTGGCTTAAAGACATACCTTCAGTTGGCATCTTTGCCCGAGTTATTTCAAAGTGCTTCTCTTCTTTGGTGCTTCTCTTCACTTGCATAAATGGGACATTTTAAAATTGAAGAGTGTTCTTCTAGTTGTCAGAAAAGTATGTAACAGTGAAAAGCTTGCAGGGCATCTGGAACTGAACAGTGCCTGGGGCAGCTGTAGCATATAAAGGAATAAGTATTTCTACATCAGTGTTTAAAAGCAGGAAAGATGCATCATTAGAGAGTGTTTGAGACAAAATTCATTAGTTATTTATTATTTATTGAAATGGTCCTCCTAGCTCTGCAGATACATAATGTAATGCTGGTGGTACATTATACAGACATTCTTCCCTGATTTTTAAAAATGTACCTGTTAGAGTTATTAATTTCGGCAACTTTTTGGTAACAAGTTCTATTATGTAATTTTTTTCTTTCATTTTGTATTTTTTTTAATTGCAAAATAAATTTCCATTTACAAGTTAAATTTGCCAAGTAAGAAAAAGTACAAATTAATTTTTTTTTCCCATGGATTATCTCTTAATACTTGAACTAAGATGTTTGTTATAAAGACTTTGCATTCAGGCTTCCCAAAATGTTAATATTGAGTTCTGATAAGTAATAGATGCATAAGTCACTGAACCAGTCATTTTAGATTCAGTGAGTAGAAATGATAGCATGTGTGACAAACTGAAAATATGGCAAAATATGGCTTTCTTTACAGTCTTACGTCTGTAAAGAAAGGAAGAAAAAAAAATCATATTAAATATCTTTGCATCAGCATCATCAAAACAAAACCCCCTGCAAATTTAGGCTCTTTGTGAATGCTTCCTATCCCACATAATTTTTATTTCTTAAACTGTGATAAGTTATACTTTCCTTATTCAGATGGAGATTTTGTTGTGCTCATCAGTACTTCCTCAATACAGAACCAACCAGCTTTGCTGTTTCCAGCTTCTGCAGGCCTTTTTCTTCTTCCCTGATACTTACCACAGTTTCTACAGGAACTGCCAGCTGGCTTTTTTTGTCTTTCTAAAGAGATGATCTGTATGTTTGTATCTTCATAACCACACATCTGGAGTTATTCATATAGCACTTTTGGAAACAAGTATGTATATGAATGATCTAAATGCAGATCATTAAAAGTGGTAGAAATGTCCCAGATTTCAGATTTCCTTAGCATGCTGGAAGGACTCGTATGAAAAGATGATAATATTATGTGGATAAACATATGTCACAAGCACTTCAAACAAGCTAATTCAGTATTATGGGTGTAATCTCTGCTCCTAATTTACCATAAGCCAATTGCAAACTGATGGAGCTTGGAAGAAGCTTTCCATGTGTTGTGGCTATTCCCTAATAGCATTATGCTACTTCTGTCTTTTTCAGAAGCATCTGGTACTGGCTGCTATCAGAAGTATACTCAGGAACTAGATAAACAAAGAAAGGTGGTCAAAATACAGTTTTTTTGTTTCTGATCAGTTTATGTTACCAGTCTGTATACTACTGAAGATTACCCACTTCTGAAATATATACACTTTCTATAAAACAAAAAAAAAATTTTTCATTAGGGACCACATTATTTTTTTTCCCCCCAAGGAATACATGTAAGTAACTTGCATATTTATCAGGGAAATAAGGGCATGATGATATCAAATCTATTCTGGGCATGTACCCTGAGTGAATTCAGATGACTGAAGTTAGACACTTAAATTCCTCCGAGAAATGGGCATCCCCAATACTCTGCATGACTTCTACCTTTCAGGATTAGAACGCTGAGTCAAAAGCCCCTTAGGCTTTTCCATAAACATCATGCCCACAGTGTAGTTCAGGTTGAGAAGTCCCTGTTCTCTACAGTATGTGGTGTTGTCAAGACCTGCCTATAGAAAGTGAACGGCCCTTGAGCATGTGAAGTGCATTGCTAATTCCTCACCAGAGTAGAGGAGTCCATAGTCATGGAAGAGGTGGAGTTCAGACCTTCTTTCTCCTGAGTGTGGAGTACAGGCAGTTTCCACGGCCATGAGCTTTGCCATTTTGTGGTCAGACACCCATTCATTGTCTTGCAGCAGCTTTCAAGAATGAGCCAAGCTGAGCTCAGCACTGTGTGGACAGCTGTTTGCACCCAATGTTGATTACACCCAGTTTAAGGCACTGACAAGAAAACAGACTTCAAGGTAGTTCATCACACCAGGATGCCAGTTTAGTTACTCAAGTCACTGCTGAATCTGGAGCTCCGCTCAACAGAATCAGCAGCATGTAGAGACTTCAGCAGTGTGTAGAGACTTCAGTATGTTACCTTAGCTACAGTAGAAACTACTTTCCAGAATTAATCATTTGAAGTCAGTGTCTGATACCTTGATTGCAGTGGGACCTGGATTTCAATTGCATGTATGAAAGGAATTCAGAAACAAATACTGGAATTGGTAGGTGTTTAATTCAGCAAGCTGAAAGTTGCTTGAGTTGTAGTTTTCCAAAAGCATTTCATTCTTTATGTGGATTTTATTTATGAATAGATTTATGGCTTACATTTAGTGTGAATTAAGCATTTCAAAAGTCTTTCTTAACAATCTCCAAGAGCTCTGAGTACTTGAAATTGTACAAGGGGTCAAGATGGCATTTATTTATGGCTTAATACATTTTTGTTTTCATGGAGCCATGTGAACACAATCTCTGAGTCTGACAGTCACTCCTGTAGATGGTCTAGACCAACATTTTGGTTCAAAGTAGAACAGTGCTTCTTAATGCTGTGCTCACTAGGATTTAAATGATTCCAAGACTGGATATTCCACAGCCTCTCTGGGTAATACGTATTTTACCACCCTGACAGTAAAAATAATTTTTTCTCATTCAGTTTTCTTCTAGTAGCAAGGAGTTAATGATGAATGAGATATAACTCAATTGGAAGGGAGGAAGAGTACGTGGAATGTATCAAGCTCTGTCTTGGGGTAGGTGATGAGTGAGTAGATAAAGGTTAGGATAAAAGGGCAGACTGCTAAGGGTGACACTTGTGGGTGTGTGCTACAGGATGCCTGGACAAGAGGTGGGTGAGGCCTTCTACAAACAGCTCAAATCAGCCTTGAAATCACAGGCCTTGGGTCTTGTGGGGGACTTTAACTACCCTGACATCTTCTGGAGAGGCTACACAGCAGAGCACAAACAATCCAGGAGGTTCCTGGAGAGCATTGGTGACATCTTCCTGTCACAGATAGTGGAGGATCCCACAAGAAATGGGTGTGCTGCGTGACCTCGTTCAACAAAAAGGAAAGGGCTTGTTGGAGCTGTGAAGACTGGGGCCAGCCTGTGAGCGAGTGAGATTGTAACCATGGGCTTCAGGAGAGCTTATTTTAGCCTCTTTAGGGAGTTGACAGAATCCCATGGGAAGAGGTCATGCAGGGAAGGTTGATATTCAAGGATCACTTCCTCCAAGCTCAAGAAGTACATATCCCAATGATGTCAAGGAAAACAAGATGGGCTTCTTCAAATACATCAACAACAGAAGGAAAACAAAGGATAACGTGGACCTGTTACTAAATGGAGGGGGCACCCTGGTGACAGAGGACACAGACAAGGCAGAGTTATTGAACAGTGCCTTTGGATTGGTGTTCACTGTCAAGACCAGCCCTCAGGAATCTCTGACCCAGGAAATCAGTGTAAAGGAATGTTGGAAGGAATATTTTCCCTTGGTCGAAGAGAATTGAGTTAGAGAACACCTAGGCAAACTCAAAATCTGCACATCCATGGGTCCTGATACAATGCATCCATGAATGCTGAGAGAGCTGGCAAATACCATAGTAAGAGTCATGGCCATCATCTTTGAAAGTTCATGTCAATCTGGAGACTTGTTTGAGGACTGGAGAAAAGCAGATGTCACCCTAGTTTTCAAAAAGGGCAAGAAGGAGAACCAGAGAACTACTGTCCAGTCATCTTCACCTTGATCCCTGAGAAAGTGATGGGACACCTCATTCTGGAGGCCATCTCTATCCAAGTGGATGACAAAAAGGTGATCAACAGTAGTTAGCATGGATTCACTGAAGGCAAATCACGCCTCGTTAAATTAATTGCCTTCCACAGAAGAACATCTACCTGAGTGGATGAGGGGAGTGCAGTGGATGTTCAACTTCTGCAAGGTTTTTGACACAGTCTCTCTAAACATCCCTGTAGGAAAACTCAGGGAGTGTGGACTGGGTTAGTAGGCAGTAAGGAGAGAACTGGCTGAATGGCAGATCCCAGAGGGTCATAATCAGTGGCACAGGGTCAGGTTGGAGGCCTCTAGGTAGCAGTGTCCCTCAGGGTTCAATACTGGTGCAGTATTTTTAAAGTTATTCATCAATGTCTTCAGTGAAGGCGCAGATGCCTCCTCAGCAAGTTCACTTGATGACTCTGATCTGGGAGGAGTGGCCGACACCCAAGTGCATATCACCGACACTTCTGAGCAGCCCTTCAGAGGATCCTCAACAGGCAGGAGAGATGGGCAGAGAGGAACCTTCTGACATTCAGCAAGGGCAAATGCACCTGGGGAGGAACCACTCCATGCACCAGGGAGGACTGGGGGCTGACCTGCTGGAGAGCTGCTCTGTGGGTAAGGACCTGGGGATCCTGGTGGACAAGCTGTCCATGAGCCAGCAGTGTGTCTGTGTGGCCAAGGCCAATGGTGTCCTGGGGTGCATCAGGAAGAGCACTGCCAGCAGCTCGAGGGAGGTGATCCTGCCCCCCTGCTCAGCTCTGGTGAGGCTCATCTGGAGTGCTGTGTCCAGTTCTGGGCACAACAGGGACATGGAGTTCTGGGAATGGGTCCAGGGGAGGGGTACAAAAATGGCTAAGGGACCAAAGCATCTCTCTTATGAAGAAAGGCTGAGGGAGTTGGGCCTGTTGAGCCTCAAGAAGAGAGAACTGAGAGGGGATCTCATCAGTGTAAGTATCTGAAGGGAGGATGCCAAGAGAATGGAGCCGGGCTATTCTTGGTGGTGCTGAGCAATAGGATGAGGGGCAACGGGCAGAAACTGATGCACAGGAAGTTCCATGAGAACATAAAGAAGTAACTTGTGTAGGTGACCATGCACTGGATCAGATTGCCTAGGGAGGCTATAGTGTTGCTCTCAGTGGAGATATTCAGGAACCATCTGGACACAATCCTGTGCCATGTGCTCTAGGATGACCCAGCTTGAGCAGGGAGGTTGGACCAGATGACCCCCAGTGGTCCCTTCCAACCTTGCCTGTTCTGCGATTCTGTGAATAATGGAAACTATGTGAGCACTGCTTATGCTTGACAGAATTTAGTATATTTCATTAGGGAAGCAACTGTTTGGTAACTAACTTAGCTACTTATTTAAAAGTCATTGACTTATTTGGTGAACTGCATAGACCTGTTTTAATACTCCTTTTATGCATGATTTCTGTTATCAAATGAAGAAACTGCCAACAGGAATCACGTTTACCTAAAACAACTGTGCCGGATTTTCGGCAAGAAAAATTTGGTGTTTTATCACTCATCTCACTGAATATTCTGTTGCTTGTGTCTGGCATTCATGATCAGATTCTGGTACAATGCATACAAAGATCTGTTTTTTCAAGGCTGCTCCCCTGTCAGCATTCTAGCGGCTTTTTTTTGTTCTGCTCATGTTACATGTTTAACTCTCAGTTTGGTATTTTTTTACAGGGTTTGAAAAACCAGGCCCGGGTTAAACTGAACATAGTAAGATGTCCTCCAGTAACTACAGTCTTGATCAGAAGACCGGACCTCAGATATCAGTTGGGCTTCAGTGTGCAGAATGGGATTGTAAGTAGCTTCCATGGTTTCTGATCAAGCTTCAACACACACGAAACTTCCTCTCCATTTGTGGTTAAGTTTCAGTGTGAGAAGAGGGAAGCTGCTATTTTTGCCCTTATAGCAAGCAGGATTTTGCATTTGTTCAGTGTGAGATGTAAAAGTTGTGTTAATAAGAGGGGTTTTTTTGTCTTTGACTCTACTTACTTCACAGTCAACCAGAGGAATAAAAAAGTTGTTTCAGTTTAAAAAAACCAAAAATGTGTGGGAAGAGTCTGCTTTCAGCATGCATCATACATGTCTTTAATCAAGCCATTTTTTTGAGCATGATCTCAAAAAAAAGCCTCTCTTGATTCTTTTTGTTGTAAGGCATCTGCCTAATGAACGTCATTAAATTAAGGTCCTTCATACACTCATAAATTTCCAAACCACAAGACATGTAATGTGCAACACAAACAGCCTTTTCTGACAGTTTGTTCTGCTCTGGGAAGAAAATATTAATTAGCTACTTGTCACTAACTAATTTTGCTTTTGAGTCAGCAATTGATTGTATCTTAGAATTTGTTGTTGCAAGTCTGTATTTACATGTTGATTGATATATTGCAGACAAAGAATGAGTAGTCAAAAGTCTCTGTTCCTTATCCAGCCCATGATAAATTTGTGCTCTCCCTTGCAGATCTGTAGCCTTATGAGAGGAGGCATAGCAGAACGAGGAGGTGTGCGTGTTGGCCATCGGATCATTGAAATCAATGGGCAGAGTGTTGTAGCAACACCCCATGAGAAAATTGTTCACATCCTCTCAAATGCTGTTGGTGAGGTAAGAACCAGTAATGTGTCCAGGCAGTATAGCACAGTTCATTGCTGTTACCAGTAACAACCAGTGGAAACCAGTGACGAGCAGTGTCCTTCAAGGGACTGTACTGGGACCAGCACTCTGTCATGTCTTCATCAGTGACATAGACGGTGGGATTGAGTTGCACTATCCGCAAGTTTGAAGGTGACATCAAGATCTGTGGTGCTTAAGGAAAGGGATGCCATTAGAGGGACCTGAACAGGCTGGAAAAGTGGCCCATGTAACCTTTGTAAAGTTGAGCAGGACCAAATGCAAGGTCCTGCCTCTGGGTCTAGGCAATCTCCAGCATCAATAGAGACTGAGGTTAAGGGGATTGAGAACAGCCCTGGAGAGAGGAACTTGGAAGAAGGAATTTCCTTGGAAGAAGGAAAGTTGAACATGAGCCAGGAATAGACACTTGAAGCCCAAAAAGCCAACTGTATCCTGGGCTGCATCAAAAACAGTGTGGCCAACAGGGAGGTGCTTTTCCCTCTGTATTCTGCTTTTGTGAGACCCCACCTGGAGTACTGTGTGCAGTTCTGGGGCCCTCAACATAAACAAATGAACCTCCTTGAGCAGATACAGATGCAGGCCTTGAAAAGGGTGAGAGGGCTGGAGTACCTCCTCTGCAGGAAAAGGCTGAGAGAGGTTTGGGTGTTCAGCATGAAGAAGAGAAGGCTCCAGGGAGACCTGACAGCAGCCTTTCAATGTGTAAAGAGGGCTTCTAAGAAAAATGGAGAGAGGCTTTTACCAGGGTCTCCAGTGCAGAACAATAGGCAATGGTTTTAAACTGAAAGAGGGTAGATTCAGATCGGGCATAGGGAGAAATCCTTCACTGTAAGGGTGGTGAGCCACTGGAACAGGTTGCCCAGAGAAGCTGTGGATGCCTCATCCCTGGAAGTGTTGAAGGTCAGGTTGTATAGGGCTCTAAGCAACCTGTTCTAGTGAAAAATGTTGATACCAGCAACAGGGCAGTTTGGACTAGATGATTTTGAAAGGTCCCTTCCAATTCAAACTGTTCCATAATTCTGTGGTTCTATCTCTGTTGGTCGGTTGCTAATCAAATCCAAAAATGTGAAGTGAGAGCAAGCCTGCACACCATTTCTTTCCTTATTTGCCCCATACTTCTATGCTTTAGAGGAACCATACCTTGAAAATGTGGCATGTGAACAATTTTAGATGGTTCATCAATAGTAAACATATTGTTTCATAAAATCATCACCTGCAATACTTTAATAAGGGTATGAAAACTCTCAAGTTTTACCTTTTTTTCTGCCTGATATGACCTTATCTGGGTCCTTCGTGTGAGGTGTGCATGTTTAGGAACATCAATTAACTTGGCTTATTTCCTCTAGATCCATATGAAGACTATGCCAGCTGCCATGTACAGACTGTTGACTGCACAAGAGCAACCAGTTTACATCTGAAGCTGACACCTCACCGCCACAGTGTGCATGGAAGATGTTTTTCCTCATTAGTGCTTGTCTCTCTAGTGCTGCATTTCTGTGTCTGCAAAGACATTTCTTTCTCTCCCCCCCCATCACAGACACAAATACACTGTTGCTCTCTCCTTCATCCCTTTTTCCTCTTCTTCCCACCATTTTCCTGCATTTTGGTAAGGGGCAAAATGTATCTGTGGAACTATTTTGGTTGCATCTTTTTACAAGTGAAACTTCATATAGCTCCACGTGCAAAACAGAAAAATAACAGCAGCATAGTTTACAGCAGTATTCACAGATGGCTCTATTTCATGCTACATAATCAGTTTTATTTCTGTGGCTGTAATTTTACAAACTGAGTAAGTTAAATGTTGCTGAATGAAAAATGACTTTACCAAATAGATAGAAGTATAGGGTAAAAGGTGTTCTCTTGGATATCCTGCCTGTGACTTTGCTTCTCTTGCCCTGTTTTCTCACAGGCACCAAGATCAGTACTAAAGGTTTGTGTCTGTGGGGAAAGTAGAATACCAAAAGGATTATTTTGCCCTCAGGAAATATTGCCTGCTTATGAAGACTCAGTAAATGCTGCTGTTGTAAAATGAATTGTCCAAATACACACCTTTTAATTCCCCTCTGTCATCAGTTCTTCATGATAGTAAGACTCCAAAAGATACTCTGTAAGTTCCTGAAACATGTTATTCTTGCATTACTTACACTAAGAAATTTGGGAGGCATTTTTTACAGCTGCCTCCCCCTCTCTGCCCCCAGGTTTCTATCTCCTAGTTTTCTTCAGCTTTGTGTTTTATAGTCCCTTCCTGATTTTAGAGGTTAAAGAAGTGGGGGGGAGAATCTTTAAATAGCCACAGGAAAAATATTGAGGGGATCTGCTGAATAGCTACACTTTTTCTAGGCTCTTAATTCCAATTTTGGTGCACATAGCCATGTGTGCCAGTGTATATAGACATTTTTAAAATTGTGCTTCCTATTTATGAAGTTTGAATATAAGAGATCTGCAGACTATTCTAAGTAATTTTGTTCTCTGAGCCAGTTTTAACATATATTTTTGTCCAAAGACCTGTCTAATTTTGTTGACCTGTTTAGTTCATGATATAGGTAACAGTTGAAAGGATGAGGCAGGAATAAACTTATTTATTTTGTTATATAATTTAGCTTGTGATTTTTTCCCATATGTATGGCACTTACAAGAGATATGTGTGTACTATATGCACTTGTATGAAGATGATTAACTGTAGGGATGTATGAAATCTTGTATTTGATTAGCCTCTAAGTTGCATGCTAGAGACAAAAGGGGGAAAGGGGACTGGGTTGGGTTCTTTGGTTTTTTCAAGAGGGTTCAAAATAAAAAAGAAGCAGTGTCTTTTCTTCCTAGTGAGAGAATTCTACATTCTCTGTAGTTACTTTTTTTTCAGGACTGTATACTGGTGTTTATACTGAAGTTGAATCATGCGTTTAGTCCAGGCTAGTATATTGATTTCTTCTAAACAAACAGTTTGTGCTGTGTTTTGCTGTGATGGAAAGGCTCAGTGAGATGAAAACAAGAGCAGACAACACACAGCCACACGCCACTTCTGCTTTGCAAATGCGGTGTTGTTCATAGTCACTTGTGTCTCACTTGTTGTGACGTGAGCTGTGCAATGTAAGCGTTGCTTGCAGTCCAGTGATGATCCTAGACATTGCTATGGGGATTCATGGAAGTGGGTGTGTGCATGTGCACTTGTTGCAAACACTGCTGAGAACCACTGAGCACTCTTGTCAGGGGTACATTCTTTGGCTTTCTAAAGTCATGGGTAACCACGTCCTGATCAGAGGTAGAGGACGAACTTATTTCTGTGGGAAGCAGATATTTGAGGGACATAATGAAGTGGTGCATAAACTGTTGTAGTAAGGGGATATGTTTTAGTGTTGAGATTAATGTACAATGACTTGATTTTACTGCATTTCTTGTTGTTATATAATTTAATCCAAGGCTCCAGAATAGCAGATTGCACAAGAGAATGGTGTTAGTATTCCAGGTTAGTACTTAACTCTGCTGCCTCACTGATGCAACAAGATAGTTAATGGCTTGTGAGTATATTGTTTAACTGTAGACATCTGGTTTATGGTAATTTGAACCTTTTTTCTAGAACTTTCCATATATATAGTAATAAATGTAAATATGGTATATAACCATGTACAATTTAGAATATTATATACAGTGCAGCCTTTCCATAAATTGCCTGAGGAAACTTAGTGAACTCTTGAAGACACAGTTATCATGCTTCTGGTTCCTGCTATGTGTATGCCCTACACTGCACTTGTTTCTGTGGCTCTGTCTAGCCCACGTGGTGAAGTCTTTAGCTCACTTCACAGGGAAATGATGATCTGAACATGCAAATGTATTAAGAGAAGAAACCACTGTTTCTTTGGAAATCTTGCAGACAGACAGGAGTTTGTGAAGTTACTGTTCATGCTAAATAGGTGCTTAAAATTAAGCAAATGAATGCCTGCAGGACCAGAGCTTAGCAAAAAAAAAAAAAATCTCATTTTTTTCAGTTACAGTATGTGCATAAGATTTCTAAACTGAGAGGTCCACAGTGTGTGCACACTTCTGAGAACAGTCTTGTAAACAATCCCAGTTTACTCTGTAAACAGAAAGAGTTTCAAGAAAATGGAACTCAAATGGGAAAGCTGGCTGTTCTCTAGACTTGTTGCAGCGGTTTGATAGCTCAGATATGGGGATTTTTAACAGATGCAAAGGAACATTCCTTCAAAGGTTTACATTCCTTCTTCAGTGACAGACCTGATTCTTTTTCTTTCATCCTTGCTGCTTCGTACAGTCTAATTAACTCTTCAGTGTTTACATTAAGGATGAAACATCCCTTGTATTTTTTATTTTTGAGAAGTTTCACGTTTGTTTTGAATCTTGTTTGAGTCTCAGTTTGGATTTCCAAGTTTGCTAGCTTTCCTTCTTTTCTAAAAGAAATGTATTTCTCAAGATAGCAACATGGTTGAGATCTCTTGTATATATTTAGCGCAGTACCTAGACTATGAAGTTGTACTATTGTTCTGTAAAGAGGATGAATAGAAATTATTGTAAAGCGTTGGGAAAAGCATAGTATTGTATTTGTAACAATATTGTTCTTTGTAAACATTTAATGATCTCTATATAAAAATATAAATATATATATAAATATATGTGAGCCTGGAATGTTGATATTGCACATCTACTGAATGTAATTACTCTGATGTTTTCTGCCACAGGTCTCTGACCTCTCTAATGAAGCTGTGCTGGTTTGATTTGGGGGAGAGACAGAGGGGAGAAGAGTAGGCTCTTTGCTTTGGATGGGACAGGGTAAGGGGTTTCTGGCCAGTTATTTTGTTGTGATGTATTTACTGTGCTACATTCCTTTATTTAACAGAGCGCTAATGTCTGTAAGATTTGCAACAATAAACTACAAAGCAAAAATACCTCAGACAAGGCTGAGAATTTGCTCATACTGACCTAGAGGCTGACTTGCCAATGCTGAATGCATACATAATTGGAAGGTGTCGGGACTCTTTTTTTGCTGCTTAGTCTGGAGTAATTCTGTCTTGTGTTTCGGCAGGTGTGAAGCAATGCTGTTACCTTTATTTTTAAAACAGCATTCTTTTCAGGCAATACATGACACTAGTGCTCCTGAACAAAGGTGACTCCTAAGCTAAGGTGGCATCCCAGTTTATCGATGTGTGAAATGCCACTGTGATTGTGAGAGAAATACTATTTCTTTGACTGAATAACTTTAAATAGGAATTTTTCATAAATGAGGCTTTGATAAAAATTCTTCACACTTAGCGTAATTTCTGAAATCACTGTTTTCCTTTAAATGTCATCAGCATGGTTTATTATTAAAGACCTAACAGCATTTGAATAAATAAAAAGTAGAATTGTGATATGTCTGTCCCTAGAATTAATCCTGGAACTGCCTGTGCTAAGGTTAAAAATATTTTATATATATATATATAGTAATAAAATAAAAACATATAATGAGAGATTATGAAAAATATTATTGTATTTGAAAGTCAACCAAAAAAAAGTCATCCAGGGAGTGTTTCTTCTGGTGAGGCTTCATAGGATTTTCTGTGCCTCATAGGTTCTCATGAGTACTTTGAAACCACAGAAATGACAATACACGCCAGAGCTGATTCAGAAGGAAACTAAACATGGGCATTCAGCCACTTAGTGGCTGTTCATAACATGAAATACAAATACCATCAACATGAGAGAATGAAGTATTTCACCTTAGTTGCTTAAATGACAGATGGAAGAAATTGTGAAGTCCCTGGTAAACCTGCAGTAGACCACAGGCTGAGCTTGCGTTCTGCATTCCCCTGTGCACCACCCTCTGTCCCCCTATTTATTCTTACCATTATCTCTACATACCAATTTCTATGTTACAAACTTTTCTGCATTTCAGTGGATAAACATAAGGCCTTACTTTAGCAGTACAGACAAAAATTTCGCAGATTTGCTGTATTCACAGGGGATATGTTTCTTGCCCCCTCCTTCAGTATTTTAATGGGTGGGATACACACAGAGGACAAGCAGACCCCACCACAGTTCCAGCACCCTGCAGAGCCTTGCAGGCTGAAGAAGTGATGCTGGAGACCTGCGAGGACTGACAGCGTCAGTGTCAGGGCTAGGACTGTAATTTAAATAAATGTTCAGTGCAAAGCATATGGAGCAATCCTGACCTAAAATCATGGTACACAAAGAGTTCGTGATCCATGTGCCTCTTACTTGAGTAGGGCCAGGCCTATGCTGTGCTTTGTGCTACTCCTACAGATGGACCTCCAGCGATGTCCCATGGCCACAGAATACCGTAAGATGGCTTATTTTAAGAAGAGAGCCTGCAGGCAGCCCCAGTGGTACTTGAAATTGTAAACACCACCCAGCAGTACATGTATGTCCCTGCCTTTGTCTAGAAATGCAGCAGTAAGGTCCCATGTGAACAGCCCTTTTGTTTGACTGTAGGAGTGATGAGCAGAGTTGTTCTCTAAGAAAATTTTTAATTACTTCAAATGACCTAAATGGGGTAAAATGGTTGGGATCTCCAAAACTTGTGTCTTGCCTGATGTGGCACAATCTGGGGTTCCCAGTGCCTGAAGGTATATAAAATTAGCTATACTAGCTTCTCTGTTCTTTGTTATAGCACCTGCTGTTACAAACAGCACTTTCAGTGAGACTACACAGGGAGTGCCTTTCTCCCCAGGACAGTAACAAGCCAGCACCACCTGTTGCAAAACACCCCTGCTTTTGGGTTTGGATGCTGTTCCATCATTAAGACAAAAATAATGTACTGCCATTAAGAGATAAGTTCACTGAGCCAAAAGAGCACTTCTTCAAGAGAGATTTTATTTTAGTCCAGTTTGCACATTAACAACCTTCTTTTGTAAAGAATAATCTTAGAATTCTGTACACCATTTTTTTTTACTAACTTAGTTTGTATCTGAAGGTCTTAATTTCATGACAGATTTTAATTTAAACCAAAGCACCAAAAATTTGCAAAGTTCAAATACTGCTTTTGAAAGCTCCTTCCACAAGGATGATTTATCATCATGCTCCACAACTACACATCACCAAACTTCAAAGAGATACAGGGCACCAGTGTATCACAAACAGATGAGCTGCAGCTGAGAGCCCAGTAAAAGTCAGCTTCAATCTGCTTATTACTCTTTGTAGAATGATTTTCACCCTTTGGAGTCTGTGCGTAAAAGTATTAAAAAAAAAGGTGATTATTGACAAACCCATCCACCCACTTGCCAGAGATGATTTTCCTCTGCAGTATGTGTATATCTGAGAGAAGTGCTCTGCTGAGGAATAACCAAAAAGCCAGCTCAAAGCACAGTTTCTCTGACAACACCAATAACACTGTGAGGCCGTTCATGTTCTGCTCTTTGGATTCTCCTCTCTGCTAGCTGTTCTCCCTCTGTGGTGAAAGTACTCAGGTCACCACAGCTCTCCAGGTACAGCAATCCAGGATGCAATCTGGAAGGTAACACATGGACTGTCGATGTGGCTTGCTGGGCAGGTGTCATCACCTTTAGAAAGAAAAGAGAAGTTTAAATCAGTTTTGTTTTCAGGTTCTTGTTCCATTAAAATAGTTTTTTACCCATCTAGGAAGAAGCTAGTTGTAGTGTTGTCTATTATGTTTAAAGAATAATTAAAAAAAGCTATAAAACTCGTGGCATTTGCCAAGGAGGCACGGGAAAAGAAGTTCTAATTGGGAGAAGAAGTTGGGGTGATTTTTTATTGTTGTTTGTGGGGTTTTTGTAAGATAGGTTTGGTTCCCCCTCAAAGGTGCACAGGAATTCTCTCACTCCAACCTATGGTATGTCTGGTATTGTTTAGAAGGAACCTAAATGTTGCTTCCTTGCAGAAGCCACTGAATTGTAATAACCTTCAGGCCTGTGTGATAAATTAAATTCTCATAAGGAGCCTTTTTCCCTTCTGTTTTTGTCAAATTTGTCAAGGCTTTTGCTGCCTGAAGGCTGCAGTGGGAAATCCCACTTTATTTGCAGAGCCTAAATGACACTGATGCGTTTTGCATGAGAACCCAAACCAAAACCAGCTGTCATAGCAATGTGCTATGCATGAATCAATTTATCTACCCAAATGGACTGTAAGTTACCAAAACATTTGTTTGATGAAGTCTGCAGTGTCTGAAACTTCTGGATATTCATTCCATTAATGCAAGTACATATTTTGTATTTTCTGCTTTTCTTTCTTTAGTACTAGGTCTTATTTTTATCCGGGGAGCCAATCACAAAAAAATTGCTTCTAGTGGGTTGACATAAAAATTTCCTTGTCAGCCTCCATTCCTTCTGGTTTGCAGTAGCAAATGCTTATTTATAACATCTTCTCCCTCTCTCCTGCCACACTCACTATAAAATGCTGTTATGTTATTTACAGTTCATGATTCCTCAACAGAAGACTGACTCAGTTTTTAAATACACACATACTCTGGCTTCTAGCTGATAGAGCAGGAAATGTCACAGCCTCTCACACACTCCCTACATGAAACTGAAGTGCAGAAGGAAGCCAATTTGGTCCAAAAACTCTGACACACAGACTGGCAAAGGGAAACCTATACTCCAAACCGGGGCAGTGAGTTTCCACATCATCTGATCAGTACAAGTAATAAAACTACCTGCTCAAGGAAAGTGGCACTGGTGACAGCTTCTGCCATATGTTTCTCATCTGATTTTAAAACAGACTTGATATTTTCCACTAAGTCATGTATGTCTGGGCTCATGCTGCAGGACTGCTCAAGGATCCACGCCACACGGCGTTTAGTGTCCATGTAAGACTTGTAGTCTATCAGAGACTGGGGTCTTCCCCTCGAAGCTCTTGCTCTAGAACTCTTCCGCAAGGTGACAGCCTTCAGTGGATTTACATCACTGAGTGTTGTAGTTTCACAGTTGAGCACTGTCCCTGAAGACAAAGATGAAACAAAGCAAACAATCCACATTGTTCATGGTATTCCCGGAGATTCCTTCCCTCCTGATTCAATGAGGATGCAGTGCACAGTTTAACCTGTACAATTTACCGGTCTGGCACAATCAGGGTGCCATGGAAGGCTCACTCCATTGTATTTACACAAAATGCCTGTAAAATAGTCACACATAGCCATGACTGAGTGCATGTTATGTGTCAAAGCATCTGGAGGGACTCTTCCCCTTTGGAAAGCTCTTTTGTGTACATTTGGTTCCTTTCTCTTGTTTCTGATCTGAAGAGACCTGAAATGCCTGTTGAGTGTTAATGTAAACATAAAGGTAGAAGGCTTTTATGATGTCTCCTAAACTCTTTATAACTGTTAGTTATTAGCAGTCAAGAGACAAGTTGTACCTGAAAAATAACTACCTGCCAAGCTGGAAGCTAATAATACTACAAAGTAGAAATTCAATTAAAAAAACCAAAAACAACCTAACCCACACCAAAACATTCAAAATTACCTTGCAAGGACTAAACAAAGGGCAATACAGAATCAATTTCACTGCCTTTGGTACAAACAAGTTACCAAATTCTGACCCCATTAAAAGGAATAAAAAAATAAAAAAAAACCAAAACCACACCTACAGATTATTTAAGGAGCACTTTAATGTTGGCTTCAGACCAAAAAATGTCAGGAGGAGATGCGAAACTTCCCAGCAAGGAGAGCAATAACTTGAAGCAAATTCCTCTGTTGCAGTGAGTTCCTATTCCACAGAACTCACAACTAGCTTAGATCTAACTGCTGATCAGACCTAACCTCAGTAACACCGAGCCTAAAGCTTCCAAATGCTTCTGACATGGGGGTTTCTGTACAGCAGAAGCACTCTGCTTTCACAGCTATGAATAGGCTCTGTGTCATGTGCTTCAGCAGCAGATTCTCTGGGCTGCCGTGGCGGAAGTTGATAGGAGGACAAGACAAAGCACATGATACAGCAGAGCCATGAAAACATTCCACAAAAACAGCAAGTGTAATCCAGAGGCATGCTCCCAATATCCAAAATAAATGGCTGTTACTAACATGCCCCATTGGCACTCAAAATTTGAGTGCTGGTATGTATCAGCAGCTACTGTGGGGATTCCAATATCCTCTAGTAAAAACTGCAGGACCCCTGACTGGTGCGATTTTCAACACTGTCAGCAGTATCACGGACTGTGCTGTCACATTAGCAGTTTTCCCACAGCAACATAATTAGATCACTGACACCAAAGCAGTTTCATCAACTCTCCAGCATGGGTTGAGTTTTTGAGGGTTTTTCTGACAATATGAGGATTGAGAAAAGGGGAACAAATTTATAGGCTAATACCAAAACCCCAAGCCTATTTTGCTTTAAATTGCTCACATTGACATCTGCACTTGTAAGACTTTAGATGTCAGTGCACTGAGGAATGCTGTATGCTCTCTCTCCTCATTTTCCACTACCTCTCCCTCATACCCAGACCCTGACACAGACCCTGTTCCTAGATATAAAAACCTAAAGACCAGCAAGACTAAGGAGTTAGGTGGACAAGTTGTGGCAAAGCACAAGCTACTGTTATGTAGGTGCTCTATTGGAAAACAGTAGCTGATTTCTGCAGGTACCAGGTTCAACGTAACAAACTTCTGAAAAGTGTTCTTTTAAACAGTGTTCTTGTAAATTCTTTACACAATCACTGACAGAAAAAACAGTCAGTCACCTTGAGGCAGCTGGCAGTGAAAGAGCATAGGGTCACTTTTAGAACATTTCCGCAAGGGATCGAAGGCTCTCCTGTTCACTCCTTCAGGCACACAGCTTGCATTTGAAGGGGAAAGGCTCACTCTGCTGGAAGGCTCCTGAATTTCTTCAGCTGAATAATCAGAAACAGAAAAGTAGAAGTAGTCAAAATAAAGCTAATCTGTAGAAGCCATTATTAGAGACTGACTTTTTTTCCCCATCTGTAATAGGGAAATCTGCAGATCTGTAACGACTGGACACAAAGGTCTAGAGGTGCATGTATGTGTGCACAGACCCACACTTACTGAGCAGTAACATTGGTCTAAACCTTATTGAAATGTTTGAAAAAAACCTGTTCAGCCTTATGCAACTGGAGCAGCAAAAGACTACAGTCTAGTACACCCTCGTACAAAAATCACCTTAAACTACCTGATCAGAGAGAAGGGAACTACAGATTTATTGGCAAAAAACTAAATCTCACAGAGCCCCTAATCCTCCTGCTTATAGGCAGTTGTACCAAGATATGACAGCATACGGTCAGAGAGGTTGGTCAACTTTTGCAATTAGGTATCTTGCAAATCAGTGACCAGTCCCTAAAAAGGAATTAAAATATTTACTTAAATATTTTCCTGGATTCTTGTGATATGCTATATCCTTCCCACTCCTCCTTTTCCTAAGAGTGAAACTATGTGCTGCAATTTAATGAACAGGACAGGATGAAGCTGTGTACATTTCTCACTAAGCTTGGTTCTGTACCTCCATCTAGTGGCACCTGGCACATTACAAAAAACAATTATCATTCAGGAGTTAAAAAATTTGTAGTGAGTTGCCCCAGCTGGATGCCAGGTACCCACCACAGCCACTCTGCTCTGCAACTGGAGAGGGGAAAAAAAAATACAATGAAAGGCTCATGACTTGAAATGAGGACAGGGAGAGATCAATTACTATCATGGGCAAAACAGACTCAGCTCATGGATATCAGCTGATTTTAGCCAAAAACAAGCAGGATAACGAGAAGTAAAACAGATCTTAAAAACAGCTTCCCCCATCCCTCCCCTGGGCTCTGTCTTCTGCCCTGCAGCAGCGCAGGGAATGCGGGTTATGGTCAGTTCATGACACGTTTCTGCTGCTGCTCAGGGAGAGGAGTCCTCCCTCTGCTGCAGTGTAGGGTCCCTCCCACAGGAGACAGTTCTCCAGAATTTCTCCAGCTTGAGTGATTTCCACAGGCAACAGTTCTACATAAAATGCTGCAGTGTGGGTCACTCTTCCATGGGGTCAGTCCTGTTCCAGTGTGGGTCCCCCAAAGAGTCACAAGTCCTACCAGAAAACCTGCTCCAGCATGGGCTCCTCTCCCCAGCTGTCTGCAGGTCCCTGCCAGGAGCCTGCTTCAGCACAGGCCTCCCATGGGTTCACAGCCTTTTTGCACACATCCACCTGCTCCAGTGGGGGATGGGGTTCTCCATGACCTACAGGTGGATCTCTTTATCCCCATGGACCTCCACGGCTGCACAGGCACAGCTGCCTCCTCATGGGCTGCACCACGGGCTGCAGGGGAATCTGCTCCAGCACCTGAAGCACCTCCTTCCCCTCCTTCTCCACTGGCCCTGGTGTTTGCAGGGCTGTTCCTCTCACGTATTCTCATTTCACTCTTCTCTGACCGCGAATACATCTGCAAAGTAACTTTTTTTCCCTTCTTAAATATGCTGTCACAGGGGTGTTATCACAATTTCTAACTGGTCCAGCCTTCTCCAGCAGCAGGTCCATCTTTGGAGCTCTGCCAGGCATAGAGGAAGCTTCAAACCTTCCAGCAACTTCCCTGCCATTATCAAAACCTGGTCATGCAAACCCAGTACAAAACCAAATTCATGTAAACAGTCTTTTACTCAGAACACAGCAAAAAACTGTGGTGTCACTCTTAACAGGTATCTGGCAGTGGCAGGAGCATCAAAAAAGTTTAGGCTTTGGTGATATGTACTTGTTGAGCACAGCACCTTATCGTCTACATAAATGCAACTTAGAATCTCTAAAGAGTGACACAACCTATACAAAAGAGGTACCAGCCTAGCATATCAGAAGGTAAGGCCCAGCAATAAAATTCTTGGCAGACCAAGAATAATGCAGGATTTTAAAGAATCCATCAGCAAACTAAATTTTTCAACCCCAGTGGAGCTGTGTTAGCAGTAAGCCCTGGAGGTACAATGCTGCTGTTACTTTGGAGAAGTTGTTTGGTATTTTTTTTTTAATTCTAGACAGATTAATCAACAGATTTCGTGACCTTAAGATAATTCTTAATAATGTTAATATTTCAGAGAGATACTTGTCTTATGGTGGTGTGTACTGGGAATGCATACAGCTAATTTGTGATGATACAGAGCAGCTACCAAGCACTTCCTGCCACCAGCAAAAGGTTGCATTGCCTGCCTACTACAGTCAGCAGGGGAAGTCCCATTCTGCTGAAGTCAGTAAAACAATTTTAGCTGGCACGGAGAAGCTTTAGAGCTCCTCCTGCAGACAGCAGTCAGGATTCCCCTCACTCTGCTGGCACTGTAGTGCCAGCTTTAACTTCCACCAAGAGCTATACTCAGTTGATCAGCCCTGATGATGCCAGGGGAATCACAGCATCATACACAAATGCCCTGGCATGTCAGCCTGCCAGCATAAACTGAAAGATCAAGTTTTATTTATAGACTGCTACACTGCATCAGCTGAGACAGCCCACAGACTTCCTCTGCCACAATTCCAACACAAGCCCCCATTTTATATTTCTCTCCTGCAGTGGTTTAACTGCAGCAGGCAGCTCAGTCCCTCACAGTCACTCTCACTCTACCCCAGTGATATATGGGGAGAAGAATTGAAGGACAAAAGTGGCAGAACTCATGGGCTGAGATAAGGACAGCTGGAGTGAGGTGGGGAGGGAAAAAAACCCAAGAAACTCAAAGGAAAACAAGTAATGCAAAAGCAGTCACTCACCACTACCTGACTGATGCCCAGACAGTCCCTGAACAGTGACAATGCTGGAACACTCCCCCCAGGTCACAAATCCAAACCACCACTATAGGCTGCTATGAAGGAAATTAACTCCATTCCAGCCAGATGTAGTACACCTCTCCAAATTTAAATAAAGGAAGAGATACTGCCCAGTGTATTTCTTTTTTCTTAAATTCTAGGAAGCCTTGGCATCTAGAAGAAACAGCAATGTTAATTTTCTTTCTTAAGAGGCTTGCTTTCTTTTTTATCTGAATTCAACAGGCACGCTGATAATTCAACATCTCTTTACAAACACTTTTATTAAAAAAAAATACTGGACAAACCATTTAGGATGATAGAGAGGAGGGTACCCTTTGCCATATGTGCTCAGGTAGGTCTGATTCTTCCAAAGGAAATTTTTAAATACAAATGCCTTAAACAATGTCTTATCAGAGCCTTTTTTCAAAACAAAACAAAACAAAACAAAGCAAAACAAAACAAAACACAACACATTCCTGACTGTCCTTCACTGCAGGTGCATTTTCTATACTATTTTTTCCCTGTTTCCAGCCCTCATAACTTTTTAACATGTATCCTTGTATTTGACAACCTCTTTTTGTTTGACCTCAGGAAGCTCAGAGAAAGCAACAGGAGTTTTACCAGTAAGAAAGCTTTGAGAAAGAAGTCCAGAGGAGCTGTAGCAAAAGGTTTCATTCTGATTATCACAGCTGGCAAGACACCAGAAGCACCCAAGTGCTTGTTTTCAGAGGTTTCAGGCAGACTGTCAGAGTTTAAGGGGATTTTGACAAAGTTGACATTTGGCTAAAGTACGATTTTGTGCAAAGTCTTTTTTCCCCGACTCCATATAACAGGAACAATTCCAACTGAAGCAGTTCAAACCCAAAGTTTTTTTTACAGTTTAACAGGCAGGTTGGCAGAAGACAGGCCACAATCAAAAAGATCTGGGGCTTCCTCCCTGCCCTAGTCTTTACTCCCTTGTGTGGATGTTGCCAATGAGACAATCTTGCCATAATGACCAAGTCCAAATGAAAATTGGAACACATTTTCATGGGCTGTACTGAAAAAGCTGGAAGTTAATGATGTTTAGCCACAAGCCTACATTGCAACAAGCATTAGGCTAAAAAAAACTTGGAGCCATAGGCATGGTTTTCTAAAACAGCGCAGATCAAAGCTTGATGAGGTCTCTAACAGTAGTATAGCTATCTCCTGTACCAGGATGCAGAAATTATTTAGTAATTCTTCCAGTTCAGGCTGGATAATGGAGTAATTCCCAGTTTAGCTCCACACAGCACTGCATTATTCTATCCTTTTCCTATTTTTACCAGCAACAAAATGTTAACAGGCCCCATCGCATACGCTAAGCAAATGGAAGCACTGGAGCAGACATCATTTCTTGCAACATATGGATATAGTGTCAAAAACTAACTTCAGGTTATTAAAAAGGAAGCATATCCTTCTTTTTGTATCTTGCATGAAAACAACTTGTTATGCTTTTAAACATTTTAAATATTAATCCCTGTTCCCACCCCCAAAGCAATCATGATTCTGTATCTCTGGTTTGCAGTATGGTGGCTGTCTTTCAAAGAACTAATGCTGCTGCTGCTGCATTAAGTTGTATGTGTTGGAGAGAACATTCTAGAACAAACTTTAAAATTACTTTTTACCTTGAGAGGACTGCCTGTCACTTACTTCCCCCGAATCAACATCTTCCACGCCATTTATTTGAAGTGCACCTCCCTGGAATAAAATGCAAAAGTTGAAAAATCACAAGTCACCATCTTTCTCTGGCATTTCCTAAGAACTGCAACATCCATTATATGGTTTATGTGGTCTTAAATGGAACACATGTTCTTAAGTAACACACAGAGACTGTGGGACATGAGTTTAATTCCATGGCAAAATCAAGGCCAGTGTATGTCTAATATTCATATTTATCATCCAGGTCAGTGAATTTTATCCTATTCAGTATTTTCTGGGAAAAAGCACCTGTCTTTTGAAAACACCACTGAAAAAGGATGACCAATGATGCAAAACCTTGACCTAGTCCCTCATGGGAGGAGTAAGTGAAGTAAAGCAAGGAGGTCTTTTAGAATAATCAGCAACAGGTGTGCTCCACATTGCTTTCTGCTCCTTCTCCCATGCCTGGGCAGTTTTCCAACTGGAGAAAACTTTTCAGTTGTAGAGGTAAGTGATTAATTAAAATCTTTGGTGAAATTTACATTTATAATCAAATGTATCCTTCTGACCTACATGTACCGTGCTTGAGTGCAACCTCTCCCTCAGAGTGGAAAACAACAAATCAGACATTAAACTCCTGTGGCCCATACCTGCTCAGAGCTTTTTAAGCTGCACACAGTTTCGTAAGGTGGAGGTGGGTCCAGAGGGCAGTATACTTCAACCCCTCTGATTCGTGCTACATAAATATAGTGCAGTGAAATCACATCAGAGACAGGTGTGCTGCAATAAATAACATGGATCAAATCTGTTAGTACGGTTTTCCAGCTGCAGAAAAACAACACCTGCTACCAAAATCCACCAGCTTTCTGTGCCAGCTCAGATTTTGGGATGTAAGTCACGGATACTGGACTCGCCAAGACCGGCAAGACATTGTCTCAGAAGACGGCAGGACTAATTCCCAGTTTAGCTCCTCAGGACGTGCCTCTCCAGTGTGTTCCCCAGAGTTCAAACATATTTGGGCAATACAGGGCCTAGGAATCCATTCCAGTTTTACTTTAGAGATTCAGTTTTATTACAAAAGATTAAAGTACAGGTTGTCACTCAAAATGTGGCAGCCTAGCTCTGAGTTTTGTGAACCATTGAGTTCTTACTTATAACCTAAATTCAAGATACTTCTGGCCTGGTGCTTTAAGTTCAGATACAGCTGCACAGAAAAAGCCAAATTCAAACTAAAGGCTGTTTTTGTGATGATGCAACAATATTAAGGCTGACCAATTCCAAAGGCTTATATGAGGCAAATGCACCTCATGGCTAACCTTACTCCTCAGTTTCCAAAGAGCTTTCTGAAACCTTTACCACAGCAGAAATCCCAAAGACCTTCTAGTGCAACATCTTTCTCTTAGGAGGTAGCTCTGAGAAGGAAGAAAACAGAACAGTGCCTGGAGCAACCTTAATTTTGATAAACATACATTTACATTGCACCAGGAGCACTGTAACAAAGCATGGTGGTCAACAGCAGAGCTGGCAAGAAGACCTTCCCAACACAATCCTCAGAGAAGTCTGTGTGACCCAAAGCATCTCAGCTCTTCTCTGCTCTTTTTAAATTTTAGTTGCTGATTTGATGCTGAGCAGGAACATCAAGAAACACACAGAAACCCATATTTTGATCTCTGATCTTTGGTCAGGTTTCATTCACTATCACCAGTGGATGCTCTCTACAAAGCAAGTCCTTCCCCCCAGAATTTAGGGTTTCTCTGGACACTGGCTGGAGGGAACAAAGATAACAAATAATAACAAAGATAATTTGTGAAAATTTTTTCTGCAAGCTCAGAGGTAAGGGCAGAATGACAGAAATCTCTATGGAAGACCACTTACACAGACAGGAAAAGAACAAAACTTTCAAAATGAGAAGCTGGAAGCCCTCTTACAAAAGGCTCCTGTGAAGGCAATGGAGGTAATGCAGAGAGAAATCTGAGGAAAGGAAAGCAGATATTTTGACAGCTGGCTATTATCTTTTTTAATCTTAAAAATGGGGAAAACTAAATATACTAAAATAGTTTTAACCACAATCTACTTCATCTGTTCCAAAAGGCTTCAGAATAATTCTGGAGTACAGTGGAGATGGATCCTCCATTGATGGATCCTCACATTTTCCTAGTATGTTCATGCTGAATTTACATTCAATGTAAGCCACAAAGTTACACTTTGAATCTTAGTTTTGTTTTTAAACATGCTTGATCTGGCCTACCCAGCCCAGTCATACCTCGAAAATTAATGCTATGTCCAACAATTATGGTAAAACTTGTTACAGAATATGCAGCTAGAAAAGCATTCGCTGGAGTCCCTTAATTATAAAAGCAATTTCCAGGATGTACCCAAACAGTACTTTAAACGGAACTGAGGTAGATTTTTAGGCCTTGCTGCCCAGCATGCATCACCTCTTCCCTTAAATTAATGTTCCTGTGACTTTCATAGAATCACAGAATATCCTGAGTTGGAAGGGACCCACAAGGATCAAAGGCCAACTCCTGCCAAACTTCACATTTTGTTTTCCACCTGGAAGCTCAGCTCTCACTGTTTATGTTGTGCCAATCCTGAAAAATAATGTAATTGCTATTTTTTAATGTATGAAATAACAAGGGCAGAGGTAGGAATTGACCAGACACTTGAAGGGGTGGGCTGTTTTTTGACATTAAATATGACAAATGTAAAAGTTTCCCACAAACAAGTGAGCAAACCAATTGTTTTTGACAGCTGGACCTCTGAATTTTCAATTTAAAGGGTGCAGAGAAGGCTTACCCATTCCAAACATGTCTTTGGCACAAATTTTGATGACTGTAATGTTTCCCTTTTCAGGGGATGTATCTGTTGTGGAGCTTGCAGATGGGGCTCACCTCCTGGATGTGGTTCCTGTCACACCCTCCTTGCACACAAATGTTTGGGATGCAGGGACCAGGGAGCTCAGCACAGAAAGCCAGGGCACAGGTGCTAAAAGGAGTTCAGTCTGGGAGTACAGAGTACAGTCTGGGAGGAAGGTGTGAGAAGGCTGACTGAGAAATGGCCACATCCCATCTCAGCCACTCTTGCAGGACTCAGCCTGGGCTGAGTCATAATTACTCATCTTCCAAAAACAGAAATAAAGCCTGTCTGTTGCTTTAACTTGTGCACTGCTGTGTAAGTACCCATAACACCCTGAAACAAGTAGCCTGGCTTCAGAAAGATGTCATCATCACTTCAACATTACTATCAACCAGTTTTAACATCATCACATGCAAGGTAGCTACTCAATTTTAGACCACAGAAGCCACAAATACTGTTCAGCAGCCCCTCCTGTGCAAAAAAAAAAAAAA
>VZRH01003894.1:302917-318337 GCA_013397555.1 Urocynchramus pylzowi
AAAAAAAAAAAAAAAACCTGCTGCTGGGAAAGAAGTGAAAGAAGTAACCATCCAGAATGACATGCTAGACAAAGAACAACTGGTCCATTTTAAAGCAGGAGAACTCTGAAAAGCATAAATAATTATTCTTACAAAGAGATCATTACACATTCCACTCTGTTCTCATAAGCCGCTTGAACCAAGACTTAAATAGAGAGGATTTTAGTAATATTTTGAATTCAAATCCAGTCTCTGGTGTTTCAGAGGACCTGTTCATTCTAAATCCTACTGTTGTGCCATGTCTAGGCAATCCCAGGGCTTGTAATTACTTCTGCCAGGAACACAAAGTCTTGAAAATCATGCAAGCTATTCCTGATGAAACAGTGAAATGAACTAAACATTCCTGCACACCAAAAAAAGGAGGAATTTTGAACAAGAGCAATCCAGTCTGCTTGAGCATCATAATACTTTATGTATAAATATTGTATGTTCAGAACAGAATAATGCAGCCCCACCTGAGCCATAAACTAGTAAAGCCAACCTGCAAGTTACTTTTAAGAGCAAATAACTACCTGCAGGGTAAGGGATTACTTTTCCAGGCAACACAGTCAAAACACACCCTTCAGTCAGCCCTAAGAGCCCCAAGAGGGAGAAGGAGAATGACTCAGGTCATGGGGGCAACACCATTCAGGGTCTCTGGCTTGCCAAGTGGTTGTGTCTGGCTTCCCACTGCTGCCCTTACCCATACTCTTGACAGCATAGTTCTAAGTTTTCAGCTGTGTCAAGCAGTAGTATTTTTCTCACCCACAAATAGTTCCCAGACAATCCAAACTCAAGCCCACAAAATTTTACCCCCTTACCCACACTGTATTTATGCTGTCTCCAAACTAATGGGTTTTTTTCCTTTTTTTTTTTTAAATTCCCCTAAAATCACAAAACTTTTTCACCAGAGAAAACAGTCTTAAAAAAAGATTAGGTGGTGTTTCAAAAGACACTAAAAGAAAGGGAGCGTACAGTTTTACCTGTGACCTGTTTGTGGAGTACAAGAATTAAAAGTTGCAAAATAGGAGGGAGGTGGGACAGGTGGGACAAAGTCATCAGGATCCAAATTGTGATCTTCATCTTCAATCTCACATTCATCCTAATCAAACAAAACTTGTGTTAAGACCCTTCTGAGCTACAAATATTTCTGAACAGTGAAATCTGTTAATACTGTTTGTACCCCTCCTCATGGCAGGCAATGCCTGGTGCTCACTTACTGTGCAGGATCTTCTTGATGCAAGTGTCAGTAAGTAATGCAGGGCAGCCGCTGTGAAGCAAACTGTGGCAGTGAGAGCATTCAGGGCACTAAGAGCTAAGAGAACTTTCTGAAGAACATGAAGGTCATTGAAATAAAAAAAAATTAAATAATGGTATTTGTAAATGTCAAAATAATAATAATAAAAAATAATAAATAATAAAACTAAAACAAATAGAGAAAACACAGGGATGATCATGGCAATTACTTCCAAGAAATATATGGGATGAAGTCTTAAGCACAATCTTCAAGACTGGAGTAATTTGCAAAAACTTGTTTTACACTATTTATTGTCCTGACAAAGAGATACAGAAGTGTTTAATACAGCTCAGATGTTATTTATCCATCTACTCATCCAAGAATTATAACCTTCCTCATAACTCTTCTGTGGGAAATACAGATTCGAGATGATCACCATTAAGGAAATGTCAAAGCTTTTTGATATTTGAAGCTGGTGATGGTTGGGAGTTTTATTTTAGCAGTTTGTAAACCACAAAAGACCGAGAAGTGCAAAAGACCAACAAAGGCATCAAATCATTAGCTAAAATCTAGATCTCATTTGCCCCTTTAATCTTGTCTGGATTCAACAGCAGTTTTGATTGCACTAAACACAAAAAACAGGCAAGAACTGCTTATTGGCTCAGCAATGCACTGGTCAAAACCCAGACATGAACCTCCCCCTCCCCCCACCCCCTCCTGCCCCCATCATGTTACAGAACCATGAAGAGCTTCTGACCCGTGTGGAAGACCAGAAAAATAACAGAGTTTTTCCCAGTTAAACACTTCAGCACTGCACTGCTGCATGAGCATGGACATTATAAAAGCATTACTACTGATGTGTGTGCAGGGTACCTTGAGAAGAAGGTGAGCAGCACTGCATGACTTCGCATGGTATAGCTTCAGTACAGCCTCTGCTTCTGTGCAGGTAGTGGGATGAAGTTCTTCACAGCACAAACAAGTCTTGTTTTCATCCAAATCCATCTTTAAGAAACAAAACTCTATTTTTTAATTGTATTATGCAATATTTTTACCTAAATACCTATTTTAAGATAATAGTACCTATTGTCTTAAACTAAGCCCATGACCACAAAGCAGACTGGAAACACAGGATCCTATAACTGAACAGTTTGGTATGCCAATGATTCCTATATTATAAAGCTGTACTATACACTTCTTATTTGAGAGAAAGCATCATGGGTAACGCATTAACACATTTAAATACAACTTAGTTGTAATCACAGCTGCACTGATTACTAAGCAATTTTATTACCTATGCTCTTTCCAATGCATTACAACCTAGAAATTATTTCTCTGACTGTTGTGTAAACCACTCTTTATGAACTGTACACATCTGCTATGGTTCAAGAATATATCTTGCATTTCTATGGATGGAATGAAAACCACGATTATAATTTCAACCCAGTCAAATCATTAATACCCATATCTGTACAATGTTTTTTGTAACTTTCACTTTCAAATTAATTTTATCATCTTAGTTTTCAAAGCAGAAATTCAATGTTTCCATATCTAGAAATAATTGTGGTTTTGGCTTTCAAACTCTGGAGTCACAATGTTGACACTCTTCCACCTACAGAAGTAACCCTACAAAATAATTGATGATTTCAGGAATGTCTTGTTGCTGTACCCTATATTTCCAACTACAGACAGCTCAGAAACTCCTGCAACATTTGACCACCTCGTCTGGAATATCATTATTAATTCTTATTATGGCTTTGGTGATACTGGATCAATCTAGCTTCCCAAGGGTTTATAATCTTGGACTCTCACTGCAATACATCTACTGGCACATCAAGGAACAATAGCTTTCCTGAAAGAATAAATGAATGACAATAGATATTCAAAGGTCTGTTCCATTAACCCACAAACTCCTTCAAGCTTTTACACACAATCATCTTCATCAACAAGTGACTCTGTACTGTATCCTTAAATGCCAATTATTCCACAGTTTCCAGTTCATAAACAGGGATTCTTCTACTTCTCACAACAACCACTTGAGAAAAATCTTTTGCATTCTGTCCTGCCTTGTACAGACTGCATCTTCCTCAAGCAGAAGTGTTCTGAAAAGCTACTGTGATTTCATCTACCTTATTTTTCTCCTCACAGCTTTGGCCGTAAGGTATCACAGGATGGTCCTCATCAGGTGAGGCAAAACAGGGAGAATCATCCCACCCACAAATTATAACAGACTGAACATTTTATGGGTAGCTCACCATTATCCACACTTGAGCTTTTTTCAACAGTTTGTATTTTTTACATTACTACAAAAATCCCTTGTGCTAATTCTTTAATTACTTGCAACTCTACATCAGGACATTTTGTGATCTCTGCACAGCAAGCTAATATGCCATAATGAGTAGAAATCTGTGTAATTCATTATGTGTGCTCACCAAATCACATCTGGGTACCCCGGACACAAATTGAATGCCTTGACATCCCAGTATTAATCCAGTCACGTTCAGCATAAAACTGATCATTGACAGCAGAACAAACAGGTTAACCTGGAACACCAAAAAAAAGTTAACTGCAGTGGGCACAGAAACCCAACTCAAGAAACCTATTACAGAGCAAATCCCATCTGCAAACTGAAGCTGGGAATGACCCTCTGCTTTTTCAAAACTGGCCATGACTTCAGTGCCCCAAGGTGTCTTAACCTATTCCCAAAATTCTTTGTCTTCTTCTCCCTATTCTGGACTAGTTATGCAACTATTGAAAATGTCTGTAAAGGTTTTGCAGGAGTGCAAAGTATGATCTACAAGTTGCCCAACTTCCATTGTGTGTCATACTCTTCCATCAAGTTTGGTTCTCTCACATTCAGAACAGCAAAGAAACCTGAAGAGGAAGAAACATCTTAAGCCAACATTTACTCTGCACATTTCCCGAATAATTTTGCAGCACGAATATATGAAAAGTATTGTCCCAGTACAGTGAGGATGGAAACACTTTAGAGACTTGAGCTGCACAATTTTATTTCCTCCTGGCTACTAAAACCAGAATTTGTAAATCAGGCAATACTTTCAGATTTATAAACCACCAGAAATCGAGCAATGGCAAGAGTAATAAATACATGAAAAAAGGACAAGCAGGAGCAGTGGATAAAATGATGCGTTGCTTTCACCTATGTCCTTACTATCTATGCTTACATGGCTTTGGATATGGATTTTGGATGTACTAAAGAACCATCCCTGTCCCTATTCATACAGGCAAAAATACCCTGTACTTCAGGAGAAAGTACTATGGGTAAGACTACTACTTTAAAGACTACTACTTTTAAGACTACTACTTTAAATAAAGGTAAGAGTCCTCCTTTAAGCATTCAATCCCACAAAGCAAGTATCAGATTCTTAATGTTCTAAAGCATCCTTTTTAATAATAATCTGCTCACTCAGGTTTCTTTCTATCAAAGTGGTCCAAATTAAAAAAGTAGGACATGACAAAAAACAGAGGAAAAGAAGGACACTATGAGGGACATGAGTTCAGCTCTGCTCCAGATAGCTTTACAGAAGATCCAGTAACAAGGAATTCCTAAACATGCAAAAAACACCATGGCCTTCCAAATAAATTTTTCTGATGTACCATGGTTAGCTACCTGGAATCTAAAGAAGAAACAGCTAACAGCTGTTGCACAAATTACGTTCCCATTCTCTGAGGTTCAGGGAAATAATCCCCCATGAATGGACAAGAGCCAAATAGCATTACTATGCAAGCTAAATTCTTCAATTGCCACATTATTAGTCATTACTAGTTTGACCATAACATTATAATGTAAGGTAGATTTTAACCCCAAAAACCCCAATAATTGATGTAGTTATTAGTAAATCTCTGTAGAGGACTGGGACTACTTTGCGTTTGACACACTAATAACATAATTATTTATAAATTATTAAAAGGAAGATTATTTAGTCCTAGCTTTCTACTATTCACAAAACTACAAATAAGAGGGATTTAGTTCTAGAAAGCACTCTGTGTTTTTTCCATACAAACACAGAATCTAATGATTTTTTAAAAATTACACCATGCTCAGCATGTAAATGAATGAAACCCATTCTTTATGCTTTTACCTAAATTATCTTAGTTACTCTTCTAAGAAAAAACTACTTTGAGAAAAAAAAAAATGGTACACACTAGTATTTCATATAAAGAAAACTTTTCAACTGGGCTCAACACAAGGCACCAGCAATTAGGAATTAGCCAGTATCGTAAGTGAAATAGAAGCTGTTTCAACATAAAATACCTTTATAGCACAAATCTCATTAAATTACATTAAGAAAAACAAGAGGTGTATTTGTCCTTTTTCAGCTGATGACAAATGGAAAGAAGAAATTACGCAGCCAAAGTAAAGAAAGATTAAAATAACCCCCAAAAACTAGCAAACTCACAGTTAAGTTGTCTCCTGTGGTACAGAAGCTGCCATAGCAACAATTCTGTCTACAGCTATACAAAAAGTTACGGTTAAAATCAAGACTTCCCATCCAAAATTTTGAAAAACAAACAAAATCATGAATATTTTTCTAAAGAAATGTCAGAAATCAAAGAACAAAGAGGAAGAGAAGGAGCATTATCATAAATATGGGAAACAAGGATGATACTTTCTGCATTTATGTTCTAATAAATTCTACCACGCACAAATATAATCTTGATCTGTTTTTTTATTATATGTATAGTGTATTTTTGACTGAATAATCCAATATTCAGAAAATCCTGCCAAATGAGCAGAAGATAAGAATAATTCCTCTATATTCAATCTAAAACATTACCATGATCTGAACCATAACCACAAAATTCTCTACCAAACATCTTGACAGTGGACAAGACATTGTACTTGACTATCAAGAGAAAAAATCTTTTTTCTTTCTGCTCCATCACTGGTCAGCATTTTTACACAATAACTGAGATTAGAAGGGACCTCTTGAGACCATTTAAATCTAATCTCCTGTTCAAGCAGGTGTCACAACAAGAGAGCTAGAACCATAAGATCCCTTCCAACCCAGAACATTTTATGATTCTATGACCTACAGCAAGCTGTTGAACATAATGCCCAGTTAGTTTTGATTATCCCTACATGTAACCTACACCAGTTTTTGATGATCATAACAGTAAAAAAGTTGTGTTCCATGTTCAGATGGAGTTTCCTATTTTCTCACTTCTGCTCACAGTCCTGGCAGTGAGCACTACTGAGAAAGGTCCAGCTCACTATTCTTTGTTCCTTCCTGTCAGCTATTAATGGAGATGGAGGAGATTCCCACTGAGCCTCCTCTTCTCCAGGCTGAACAGCTACAGCTTTCACACCTCTCCAGGTGTAGGAAGGATCACATCCATTGACCTGTTGCAAACTCTCTGCTTAATCCAGCCCAGGACACCAGTAGTCTTCTCTGCCACAAGAGCACTTCGCTGTCTCATGGACAGCTTGTTGTCCACCAGGAACCCCAGGTTTTTCTTTGCAAGAGCTGCTTTCCACCATGTTGTTCCCTCCTGTGATAGGATAATTTCCCTGCGCAGGCAGGATTTTGCATTCCTCATTGTTGAACTTTCAAAGATTCCTCTCAGTGCAATCTTCAGCCTGTCCAGGTCCTTCTGAATGGCAATATTTAGTGTACCAGCCATTCCTCCCAGTTTGGCATAGCCTGTGCTGAGATTGCACTCAGATCCACTGTGCAGAGCACTCACCTCAGTGGTACTGGCCCCTCAGTTTCCCCTGGTCCCCTCAGGCTCACCCCTGCTCCACAGCTGGCTTGGCTTTCACCACTGATCACAACCCTCTGTGCCCACTTATTCAGTCACTCACTGTCCAATCTAACATGTATTCTGTCAGCTTATTTAGTTACTTATATTCTCCTGCAGATGCAAATTTAAACACCTTCTCCATCGCTACTCCCCTACAAGTAAAAACAGGGGTTACACTTTATCCCAGTGACAGAAGAGCCTACCCAGAGGAGAGAAGTACTTCTCAATTTAGAAAAAAATAGAGAAAAGCAAACACGATATTTTAAAAACCAAAACAGATGTAACTGGTCTTGACTGCAGTTATAAAAAAGTAAACAACTCAAATTATGGCCTTAGTTTGGCTCACAGCTTCATCTTCAGAGCATTAGATACACATGGACTGTGAACAGCTGCAGAAAGCCTTGAGGAACCCTCATATGAATTAAACTACATGAAAGTGAAGAGTATTCTACTCGTATTTGCTAATGTCTTGCATGTATGATCTTTTTCAGGTAAAAAGGTATCATCAAGCCTTTTGAGGACTCCAAGGAAGAATAAATTTGCATACTAAAGCTCTGACACTATCTTTCATTCTGCATGGGGAAGCTCCTTTTTGTCCTGCTGCTGCTGCTGCCATTGAAGCAAGTATCAAAATCCAGAGAGGAACTGCTTTCACTTGAACATGCACATGCAGGACTGATGCCCAAGCAGGAACTTAAATGAAAGAAAAAAAGTTGTTTCACAATCAGCAACTCTTATATCTGTTTACAGCCTACGTATATCCTTTATAAACATCCTGTAGAAAAAAAGCATATCCATTTATTAATTGTCTGCAAGCACAGCAGCAATAGCAATAACTAAAACTCATAGGACCTTACTAGATTTCTGTCAGTTGTGAAAGCTATTCATCGTACCGTATGGAAACCCACAATACAACTGTGAACAAAGGAAAGCCCCACAAGAAAAAACAAATTAATTCATTTAATTAAAAAAGTCACATATTTTAAATGCAGCACTAAAACACCCATGTATGAGAGAAAAGCTTTTGCAGCGTATGAATGGCTATAAGCTTCTAACAGCTTTTCATACTCTCACACTTAAAAGCGTATTTCTATTTGCTTGCACTGACTTTAAAACCTTTGCATAATTACTACTTATTGACAATGCTGCAGTCTAGAGTGTGAGCAAAGAGGTTAATACTGAGCTATTTTGCTTCTAAAATCCAGTGGAAAAAAAATACTACTACAGTAATTCTCACAAATCAAATGACTGCTTGACATGATGCACATGCCTACGGAGAGACTGTTTTTCAGAGTTAAGGTTATAATATGGAGCTTCTGTTCATAGTTCACTGTTACTATCAGAGCTAAAATTTAAGATCATTACCCAAATGAAGTATCTTAATTTATACATTAAATTTTAGTTAAATTCATGAAAATCAGTCAAGGTGCAGATATCAGCAGTAGTCAGCCCTAAGAAATCTTTATTTAAAGTTTTCTGGATCATACTTTAATTTGAATAAAAATTTTCAATTAAATAAAAGGTTTACCACAATAAACTCTTCAAAAATTTCCAGGTTATAAATAAAGGCTGAATTCCATTAACTTTTCTGTTTTCAAAGTAAGACATGTAAACATTTGTCATAAACCAAAAATATTAACACATTTATATTAAATGTGTTTCAAATAAAAATTTCAAATCCTTATGTGACCACACTGTAAAACGTGAAGAATCCAGACCGAATGATTCATGCTGCATGTGCAACTCTGACTTTTCTGTCAAACTCCTCAAAGCTTTACATGAAAACAATGGCGTGTATGAACACAAAAGCTGCCATGATAGCAGACAACAGAAGCATGCAGTACTTGACGTAGCCGAAAGCCAGAGTCACATCCAACTAGCCTGCATGTGCTCTGTTGACTTCTTGATCCCATGCATTTTGCAGGTACCAAACTACCCCCCAGTAGCTGGAGCTGCAGCAGTTAAACTCTTCACAGCACGACACGCTGGTGTCTTATTGGATGCTGGCTCTTCTTTCCCTTTCACTCAATCACAGCTAAGTTTCCCCTTTAGCAGAAGAACTCAAGCCCCAAGCAGACACCAGAGAGATGCTTAATTTGAAGTCTTTGTTTCAGTTGGTGAAAAAAACCCAAGACCAAAAGCAAACACAATCAGAGAGTCACCTAAAAAGCACTCTACAGGGTTGTAACTAATTTGTGCGTGACTGAAAGGAAAGCATGCTTCACTAGTTAATAAGGGTTTCTGCATTCAGCAAAGCATGTATGGCTCTTGGCAACTCCTGGGAAAGCAACATAAACTCAAATCAGTCCAATCTGGCATGCAAGTAAGGACATACACTACAGCAGTAAGCATGACCTGTCAAAGACATGACCTGCCCTCAAAACACACACAATCAAACTACCAATGGAGAACTGAAGTACTCTCTGAAAGAATTTAAGTTCCTTCAGGTAAAATTAAGATTTAAAGCTGCGTGAAAGGAAAGAGCTTAGGAACAGAGAGGAAGGAACTGGATTCTATGCATGGAAGGTAACATTGAGCCCAGAACAGTTCAGAGTCAATACCCAAGTAACTTGGAGGGGTAGGTGGTGGTGAGTTTCCACATCAATATATTTGGACAGTCCTAAACAAGAAGAAACATAGGATCATTAACATTTCCAAGATCATTGAGTCCAGTGTTAACGCAGCATTACCTCAAAGAAAAATCAGCTTCAAAGCATAAGCATTACAAGCTGACTTCCAAAACTGATTGACAATCAATATCCAGAATGGAAATTCCTCAAACACCTAAAACCAAGGAAGGATTGAAACCAGACTTCTCAGCAGGTGTACTGCTCAAGGCGAGGCCTTCCTTGCAAAAATGTCTTTCAAAAGATATGACTTAATTTTGCCTTTCAGTACCCTCTCTCTCAGATATATTATTTATCTAGTACCATCCCACACTGTTAATACACCCAGCTGTAAAGCAGCGCAGGTGGCAAAACCCAAATATGGCTCTCCATTTTATTTACTAAAAGGTCTTATCACAGCCATCCCTCTTCATGGCTGTTTTTTCCCAGATGGTGCTACTAGGTCCACTACATCTGTAACCACTGTGTTTCCCTTCCTTTGTCCCCTCCAAGGAAAAACACAAGTGGCTGAAACACCACAGCCCATCCCCAGCTCCTTTCTCACAGCACTGCAGACTTGGGCTTTCTGCAAGCATCAGCAGCACCAGAATCTTGCTGTCACAGAAAAAAAAAAACAAACTACAGTCTGGTTGTTTTCTCCATGACCAAGGCTTGGATTAAAGTGGCAACCATGACAGCCTGACCCTTCACAAAAACCCAAACACAGATAGTGAGAAACCATCACTGGGAGAGCTAACACTTTACATAAGGAGTCGTAAGAGGAGGACAGTCACAACTGACAAATGGATATGTTTCAGTTCTGAATGAGTTTTCTAGTCTTGCTTATGAATATCATAATTCCAAGTCATAACTGTGTAAGAATTCTCATTGCTGAGACATTTAGGAAGCTTGCTTTTACAATTTGTGCAATACTGCATCTTCATAACTCCCTAGAGAAAACATTCAAGTTACTAGAGGGTAGACATAATAGATATTTAGCCCAACATAAATATGAAACATAAATGTTTCACAGAAACTAACAATCTGTCCTTGAAAGACTGTAGCTAGTTTAAGGCATTATTTCCTTACCCTCAAGAAGAGTTTAATGTTTATTTATTTTTATTTTTCCACATAGAATAGAATATTTCAGTTGGAAGGGACCTACAACAATCGTCTAGTTCAACTGCCTGACCACTTCAGGGCTCACCAAAAATCAAAGCCCAGTATTAAGTGCATTGTCCAAAATGACTCTTGAACACTGGCAGCTTGGGGCATCAAACACATCTCTAGGAGCCTGCTCCAGGGTTCCACTGCTCTTTTAGCAGAAATGCTTCCCAGTGTCAAGGCTGATCTAATCTGGCTATCAAAAATCAAACCTCTATAGAATACACATACAAATAAGAAAAAAAAAACCAAACAGTTTCATAGAATCACATAATCACAGAATAATTGTGGCTGTAAGAGGGCTGAGGAAGACTCTTGTGCTATCTCCTGCTCAAAAGTAGGGTGAGCTATGAAATCATGGCAGGCTGCTCAGAGCTTTTATCAATTTCAAGTCAGAAACTTTCCTGCTGCATAATATCCCCGGGCAATCTCCTTCAGCATGTGACTATCCTAAAGATCATTTGAAATAAAAGAAGGGATCAAGAAGAGTTTGTGCTTTCTATTTAAGTAAAATTAGGAAAGGAAAATATGGTTTATACAAAAGAGAATGTTAAAGAGTGAAAGAGCAACAACATGCTATAGAAACAGCACAGAACACAGGCAGTATTAACACAGGATTACCGTGCCAGCCTTAGGCAGTTTGAGACTGACAGCATGTACATTTATCTTGATGAAAATATGGCCCTTCCAGATTGGGAGTCTATGACAGTGGGCTCCTCTCTATACCCACAAAACTCCTAAAAAATTTGCCCATGTTAACCAACGCACACTGAGAAACAGCAATAGATGTTGGGGGTGCTGGTTGACAGCTAGCTGAACATGAGGCAGCAGTGTGCCCAGGTGTCCAAGAAGGCCAGTGGCATCCTGGCCTGTGTCTAGAACAGCGTGGCCAGCAGGACAGTGAGGGCAGTGATCCTGCCCCTGCCCCGGGCACTGGGGAGGCCTCACCTCAAGTCTGTGCTCAGTTCTGGCCCCTCACTTTGAAAGGGACACTGAGGGGCTGGAGCCTGTCCAGCAAAGGGCAACGAGGCTCCTGAAAGGACTGAAGAACATCTCTCATGAGGGACGGCTGAGGGAGCTGGGGTTGTTTAGTCTCAAGAAGAGGAGGCTCAGGGGGACCTCACGGCTTTTTGCAGCTCCCTGTAAGGAGCTGTGGTGAGTCGGGGCCTGTACCCGCTACAGCGCCTGCAGGGAGAGGACAAGAGGAAATGGCCTTGGGCTGAGACAGGGGAGAGTCAGATTAGATACTAGAAATGGCTTTTATGCTGTTAGGGTGGTCATGCTTTAGAAGAGGATGCACTAGGGAGGTGGTAGAGTCACCTGGAGGTGTTCAAGAGGCATCTGGATTCGGCACCGGGTGATGTAGTTTAGGGATTTGGGGCAGTGCTGGGCTGACAGTTGGACTTGATGATCTTAAATCTCTCTTACAATCTTGGTGAATCTACAATTCTATGATTCTATCCACAGCTCACACATCTAATCTTGGTACTCCTCACTGATACCCATGTGGATCCCAAAAGAGTGCTGCAGAAAAATTAAACAACTGCCTTGGCCCGAAAAAAGGCCTTCAAAAGTGGCACTAAGGCAAAAAAATTCCAAACAAATAAACAAAAACAACCCCAAATCAACCAAGCAAATGAAAAAACTCCCTAAACTCACACACAAAAAAAAGCAACTCCACAACTCTTTTTCAAATCCCAACTCTGAGACATTAAGAGCTACACAGCTTCAGATTTCACTTATAAGTGGAAACAGCTTACACACCCTGCACATCCATCTACTTCTCTCACAGCAATGCAATGTCAACTGTATATGAAACTAGCACTGTATCCTGCTGTAAGGTGTTAAGTTAGCTCTCAAACCCATTGTCATAAACTTAAAACACTGTAACTAAGCTAAGATTTAAAGCCATCTCCTTCATTTCAGTTTAAGCTCCACTACCTCAGAGAACTAAATTACTTAATTTTAAGCCAGCATTTTCTTACCACACATAGTCATAAAATATGTGCTTTAAATAACATTAAAAATTCTTCCAGAGATGGTCTACTCTTGCCCATACTGGGAACTTCATCCAAACAGAAAAGAATATGGCCTTTCATATGAAGTCATTGAAGTCATAGAAGTCTTTTAAATAATTATGATTCTACAATTTGAAAAGAAAGACTTGACATTATTTTTCTTGAAAGGAGAAAGGGGTGATTATTTTTTTTACCAATGACTATTAAATTAGGCTCTTTTTTTTATAATTTCCTTGCAAACTTTAATCCATACTTACCAAAAGCCGCATCGGCCTCTTCCATGTTGTTAACCCTAAGATTCCACATAAGATTGCCTACAACATCAAAAAACATAGTGTCACCAAGAAGCAAAGAACTGTTCACAAAATGCCATTTACACTGTTTTTATTACTGTACTTTGGAACACTTCACAGCAATGCTGGGAAGATACGAAAATGAACTTCAAAGCTGAGAATACCTGAGCTGATGAAGTTCTTTGCTCCTAAGAGCATCCTGTGAAATAACAACCAAATTAAATCTGCTCATGTCTTATGTTTCTCTCCCAGAAAATATGCATGGGGACAACTAGTATGTCAGAAATTCCAACCTCCACGTTTGCCTTAAATAACTGCTTTCAGCCAATTAAGTATTTGTTCTCTGCAACATGGCTAGGTAAATCTAAAAATGTCCTTTTCCTCCCCTCTCTCCATCACCATCTCAGCACTTCATTAAGTGCCTACTTCCTTCTTCCCTCTTGCTGACTTCTGACTATTTTGGTGAGCTAAAACCCAGAGTGTGAACCCTACCAAAATCAATAAAGAACACCAGCACTACCTCTTTGAAAGTTTTGCTATTTAATCAGATGAATGCCAGTACCAGCACGAGGAAAGAAGTTAAAATAAAAGCACATCCTTCTGCAAAAGCAGTTTTTAGACCAAACTTGCTAAATCACAGAACTGAACCTTATGATTATTTCTTTACCTTACAGGATCAAACAATTAAGAAATTATACAGAATTGCTGTAGAACTGAAACAAACAGCATACCCTAATACTCTCTCACAGAAGAACAGGAACCCTATAAAGAAAGGTAAGTAAGTTTCTCAGCACATCCCATAAATCAGCAGCTATACTTTTAATTCGATGGACATTGTGACTAAGCCAGCCAAGCTCCTACCCTAAAAAGAAACAGGAAGACTGGAACAAGCAGGAAATCATCCACTAGTATTTGTAATAAATCCCTTCTGTAACTTCATTCACTTGACATGATCAATCTAATCTAGCGTAACATGCATATATGACTTGGCCAAAACACCTACTGATATCATCACTGGTGTTGCAAAACCACATACATAACTGCAGTTTCATAACAGAGTATTTTTTGAATTCTCTGACTGCAAAATGGACACATGATTTCATAACAAAGCACATCAATACTGACGTAAATTGTATTTTTTCTTTAAGGACAAAATAAGCATATTTATTTCATTACATCTGTTGAAGATAAGAAAAGAAAGTCCTTCTCAAAATCTTCCTGACATGCCCCTCACAAGTCAGCATGTAGCATGCATCATGAAAAGAAAACCAAATCAAAAAGCACCCAACCAGACACATCAGTCAGCTTTCAATGGTATCTGCTTTTCCAGGTTGCTGCTGGGTTAAAATTTTCACTTATATTTTTACATCCAAACAGTATTTTGTTAAGTTTGGATGTAAAAATATAATATAATTTTGTTAAGTTAAGTTTTGTTAAGTACTATTGTTTCAGAAATATAATTTAAAAAAAAAAAACCCAAACAAAACCAACACCCTTCTTGATTATTAAAAATACTGAATACCTCTGTATTACACATGCAATTTTAAAGCATTTTAAAAGCATCTGCATGGTTCTGTGTGCAGAATTCAAAGAAAGTCCATTGGTCACATAAACTTCTTTTAACCTAGAGTAAGAATCAAAAAAAAAAAAAAAAAAAAGGATGAACGATCACAAGAGTGATACCAAACACAGACATATGGATAGTCTGGATTTCCCTCACCCCCCAAGGAGTGTGTACATTCAGGGATGAACACTGCATTATACAGATAAACAGGAACTATTTGATCCCCAAACTACTGCATTGAGCACATTTTTACAGGTGGTAAACCACATGGCAATTTAATTGAAACGTTTAAAGCGAGGGATACGCTAGTACTGTTCACATCGGCAGCAGGACCTGAGTGTTCCATCCCAGTACATGACTTGCTTATTGCTGGAAGGCCCAAAAACTGGGACCAATCAATCTGACTCTGCCACACTTACTAACTTCTGCTTACTGCTGCCTAGCTTCTGCAATATAAACTCTCGTATATATTCCACATTTATAAAGCTGTGGTTTAAAGCAGGGCCCAACAGGAGATGGAATCACTTCTTTCAGTACTCCTTCCAAAACTGTGCTAAGTCCATCCATTTTTACCCAGGAACATTGCTGATTTACCTCTACATTATGCTTACGATTAAAGGCACAAAGCACAAACATGCAACATCTACACACACAACAACATTTGAAAATCCTGAGTCTGATAGTGCGAAATAACCGAGCACTTTTTTTTTTTTTTTTTTTTTTTTTTTTTTTTTTTTTTTTTTTCACCAAAAAACAC
>VZRH01003894.1:319094-331316 GCA_013397555.1 Urocynchramus pylzowi
GCTCCGCTCCGCTTCCCTGCAGGGATCACCGGCCCCGGTCGCGCCCTCAGCGCCAGGCGGGGCCGAGGACACTCTAGCAGCCAGCGCCGAGCCCGGCGCAAGGTGCTTCGCCGGAGCTCGGACGCCGTCCCCGACTCTCCCAGACCCTGAGCCATCCTTCCCGTCCCGGGTCTACCCGCTGATGCTGCTGCAGCCTTTTGCAACAGCTTTGGTAGGGTTTACCCCTCCTCTTGTTCCTGTGCTCCCTCCCTTGCCCTTCTCCATTGCCCTTTTATCCCTGATCACTGTCGCTACCGAGCAGTATGCGTAAAGTTTTAAAATAACTCTTTACTGGGAGGAGGGTGCGGGACGCCATTGGATTGCATTTCGCGTCGTTGGCACCGAGCCCGACGAGAGGACGAGGTTTGGCAGACAGCACGACGAGTGTCTTGTATGTGCATGACCGTGCCTGGGTGCTTGCCGATGCCATGTTGTCTGAAACAGGGGCAGAGGAATCTTTACCCGGCAGTTTTCATATCTTTCCTCTCTCCCCGCTTTCTACCCACTCTCCCCCAGTACTCTTCTTCCTTGTTTTCCCTGGAAAATCTTGCGGTTACCGTAGTCTGTCCTTCTCCACCTCATGCGCTCCAAGGAAGGAGGCTCTGGAATTTATTTCAATCATGTGTTCTGCTCTCCAGCTCAGCTAAAGCAATTTTACACCTGTTTGGCTTATCTGGACATGGCTTCAAGAAATATGAAAAATACAGCTTTTGGTACTTTAGGAAAATAAGGCATTTTGAAAAGGGTCATTGGCTCAGATAACAGCTGTTCTCCTTTTCAGAGAAAGGTGCAGAAGTGACTTTTGGAGTTGCACCCTTATTGCATCTCTTAGTTTGTTTATTTATTTATTTTTAACAAAAATATTCAGTGTTTAGAGTGCTCCTTACCAATAAAAAAAATTCACAGAATCACAGAATATCCTGAGTTGGAAGGACCCACAAGGATCATCTCCTGGCCTTGGACAGGACATCCGTAAGAATCACAGCATGTACTCGAACGTATTGTCCAAATGCTCCTTGAACTCTGTTAAGCTTGGAGCTGTGACCACTTCCCTGGGGAGCCTGTTCCAGTGCCCACACCCTTTGCGGGAAGAATCATTTTTTAGTGTATAACCTAAACCTCTAACTCAACTTCAGGCCATTCCCTGGGGCCCTGTCACTGGTCACCACAGAGAAGAGATCAGTGCCTGGCTCTCCTCTTCCCCTCACGAGGAAATTGTAGATTGTGATGAGGTTTCCCCTCAGACTCCTTTTGTCCAGGCTGAACAAACCAAGTGACTTCAGCCACCCCTCATAAGGCTTCTCCTTAAGGCCCTTCACAAGCCTCATGGCTCTCCTTGGACACCCTTTAACAGTTTAACATATTTTTGTGGTGCCAAAAATTGCCTTGAGGTGAGGAGGCCCCTGCACAGAGCAGATCGGGACAATGCCCTCCCCTGCCTGGCTGGTGATGCTGTGCCTGATGCCCCCAGGACATGCTTGGCCCTCCTGGCTGCTAGGGAACTGGTGGCTCATGTTCAACTCACTATCAGCCAATACCCCCAGGTCTCTCTCCATGGTCTTGCTTTCCAACCTCTTGTCCAACCAGTGGGGAAAGTTCATACTTACGCCTGAAAATATATACATGGAAGAGAAAACAGAGCTGTTAGAAATAACCTGACTTGTCTTGATGAGGGGAAGTATATTGCTGCTCGTACAGTTGCTCCAAGTGAACCATTGGAATTTCTAATCAGGAAGGCAGCATGTTTTCCATTCCTACTTTTCTATAAGTTTATATATAAATAAACTCTCCTTTATCACTGCTCTCCTTTATCACTGTCTGCATGGTTCATGGCATAACTTAACTCTTTAATGTTATTCTTCAGTCTGGTTTAACCTAGTTTATTTTTAAAATATTTTCTCTAGCAGAGGGAAGCAATATTTATAATACAGCCAATCACTGTTAGTAATTTTATGTACTCTGACTATACTTGTTATCTGGTGTGTTTGTGTCATTATCACTAAGACATTGATGTATGGCTAGTAAATTTCAACTTTTGTATTTTTAATATTGAGAGTCCATGGCAGTGGTTTTTATTTCTCCTTCAACATACAGAAACATACATATTCAAATTCAGTGAAGAAGTTATGTTCATGCTATCCAAAAAGCTGGAATTTTATTACATAAAAAGTATTATCAGAAGAAATCTTACACTGTGAGAGAATTTTCCATAATAATTTTTGGGTTGTTTTCTCTAAATACTGCATCTGAGCAGGAATTTTTCCCATTTATTCATATGCAGATAATGTTGACTTCTATTAAGTCATTGTGAGCCCTACAATGTTCCATTTTTTGTTTACTCAAAGCACTGGCTGTAAGACCCCATGAAACCTTTCAGCCAGCTCTGGCAGGAAGGGGGTGATGACAGTTTGCATTCCTCTAGCAAGGAAGAATTGCATGCTCCTTGTTCCTCTTAGCATTAAGGTGTTATGTTGCCTCTGAGCGTGCAAAACACTACACTTCCATTCAGTAGGGATAATATAATATTTATCTGGAGCTTCTACCTATGCTTCTAAATAGAATCTGAAAATAAAATACAAGAAAAAGTAATGGAATATCAGTTAAGTTCTACTTTCACTGAAAATCCCATTTTTTTGAGGATATTTGAGCAGTTGGTTTGACCGCCATATTTTGAATGCCACAGATGCCGAGGGTCTTTGTAAATGTGTCCTCTGGGGTCACATTAATGCTTCCGAAGAAAGCACATGTCCAGAGCTGTGAAGTAGCAGGTAGACAGGTGGTTTGTTTTTTTTTTTCCTGCACTGCAGTTCACCCTTCTGCAGTTGCTTAGCTGTTTCCACTGACTACCCATGAAAGTGAACCTTCCTGCTCTGAAGTTTCTCCATTGGGTGAACTGCCTGCGAAAACAGCTGGCTTTAGGAGTAGTTCTTTCATGATATAGCCTAATTGACTTGAAAAGTTACTCTACTTATTGCTGCCACCCTACCATGAATTGGAAACACCTTTTCACGAACATGCTTACTTGATGTCAAGCTTACTGCCTCATCTGTGTTTCTTTTTAAGCTATCTGAATCGATAGAGGAAAATGAACGCTTTCCTTTTCCTGCTTTCCTAGATGATTTTCACTTAAGCCCCTGGGGTTTCTGAGAAATCTGACCCATTTTGTAGAGCTGCCAGTATTCCAATACCTGAGTTTCCAATATCTGAGTAATCTAGTTCCTCACTGTGTGCATAAAATAGATTAGAGGCATCATTTTTGTTTTGGAGACAATAGTAAATTGACATGCTAGATATGTCTGCCTTAGTTGTATATGCTTCTGTTAGTGCTTCCATACCCTGTTTGAAACAGTTTTTTGCAGAAGAGGTGATAAAGTACTAGAATCATCTTCCCAGGGAGGTGGTGGAGTCACCATCCCAGGATGTGTTTAAAAAAAGATTGGGTGTGGCACTCAGTGCCATGATTTAATTGAGACATTAGGGCATGGGTTAGACTTGATGGTCTTAAAGGTCTCTTCCAATCTAGTGATTCTGTGATTCTGATCATGGCTTTCTTCTTCTGTGGCTGTAATTTACCTGGCAAAGAATTCCTTTTTCTCTTTTAAAAGTTTATCTCTTTCCTACATGAAAAAACCTTCTCTACCAAGAAGGTTGTTGGACAGTTCCTGAGGATCAGTCAGGGGCTCAGCTTAGAAGAGTCTTTAATGGAGAACATTCCTTCATGAAAAGTGCAGCTTTTCAAGGAGCCTCACAACTACTATTCTCTTTTGCCAGAGCAAATCTTCTCTGAGAGTGTTCTATGACCAGTCACAGAGCTCTGGTTATCCCTACAGAGTAGTGTTTGGATGCAGAGAAGTTGTGCTCTTGAAACTCCCTGGCCTGTTTTCCCAGAAACCTTTCTGATCAGGTAGCTCCAGGGCCCCTTCTGTCCCCTCAACTGCAATGAAATGCAATGCAGGGAGCAGCATGGTTGTGCCATCTGGGCACAGGCATAAGTAGCCTTGATTTTGCACATTCTTCTTTGCAAATGCAATACTCCTTTTCCAGGCTCTTTTGGAAACACTTCTGTTACTGTGTCTGCAGTAGAAATTCCTATGGGAGGAGACCAATATCTCAATATCATCCTGGATTTCCAGGGCCCTTGGCTGATGAGGGTGCATGGGGTCAGGGAAAGATAGTAAGAGAAGGGAGAGAAAGCAGTACCCAGAAACTTTATCAGGGATATAGCAATTTATTTCTTTTTTCTTTAATAAAGACTTACTGCAGCCCTGCTACTGCTGCTGATCAGGTGGCCTCTTGCGGGGCCGGGGAGAGTCCAGACGGCTGGCAGCCCTCCTCCTTCTGGAACGCTGAGGCCTCCTGGGCAAGGGGTCACTACCCTGGCTGGGAGTGGAGGGGCTGTGGCTGTTGCCTTGGGCAGAGGGACCTGCCACTGCTGCTGGCTCCACCTCCTCCTGCTCTGCAGGGATGGCAGCAGATGGGTGGAGGGTGTGGAGGACAGCTTCTGATATGCTGGGTTGGTCCTCCATACTGGGCCCTGCAGGGCTGCTGGCAGGGGCTGCAAGTGGGGCAAGATTTTCCTCCTGAGGGCTGGGGGAGATGGCCACAGTGCTGTTGGCCTCCTCCCTGGCAGGTTCCTCTACCATCGCCTCCTCCCCCCGCTCCTCCTGCTCTGCAGGGGTGGGAGCAGATGGGTGGAGGGTGTGGAGGACAGCTGCCGATGTGCTGGGTTCGTGCTCCTCACTGGAGCCTGCAGAGTTGCTGGCAGGGAGGGGAGCGGTAGTATCTGTCTGAAATCTGCTGGAGATGGACACGGGATTGTTCTGTGAGACAGCACGGGAGTGTAGCAGCCTTTGGGCCTCTTGTGTGCACTCATTCACAATGATGCTGATGAGGCCATGGATCAGAGGTTCTGTATGTTCCTCAAGGAAGTCCTGCAGCACATGGACCAAGACATTCCTAGCTGGACCACAGAGGGACACGGCATGCAGAACAATGCTTTCTGCAATCCTTGCCATCCACCACCTAACCCCATACTTTGCTTCCAGCTCTTGGCGCAGCCAGGGCACCACAGGGTCAAGGAGATGCTCTTCTCTTTGGAAAAGTTCTGCCCACACTCTAGGGAGGAGGCCACCCACAGGCTCTGTTTGTGCACCCCCATGCCCTTCTGTGTATGGCATGTGTAGTATCTCCCGTCGAGCACGAGAAGGGGACTCCACAAAGGGGTTGTTTTTAACGAGCTGTCCTAGAGTTATTCCTGTCCAGCTGCTGGCATTTACTGACTCTTCAGAACGTGTGAAGACACAGTCTATATAGCTGTCTGTCTGCACAGAAAACCTGACAGCCTCTATCAGTTCTCTGCAGAGTGGGCACACTCTTTGCATCTCTGCCCAACGCATAATGCAAGCCAGGCAGAACTGATGGAGACAGGGTATCACGTAAGCGAGGTCATCTCGAGCATCGTGGCAGATGGGGCAGTTCCACTCTGTTTCTGTGGCCCTGTCTATGACATTTGGCAGCCTGGATCGAATTAAGAATGAGAAGATGCTCCCCATCACTGGCACTGACACTCCCAAAAGGTGTCACACACTGCAAAATGAGGATGCTGTGGTCATGAGTTGTTCTGGGGAGGGGGAGGATGAAATGCTCAGGCCCCTCAAGAAGGACCCTCACAGTTCCCCATCATTCTATGACTACCCCAGGGGGACATTTCCCTGTACAACTCACCTCTGCAGTGCCCAGCTGTCTGAGCCCAGCAGGGCTGGGGAAACACTATTGAGGGCTCCTGGATGGGTACTGAGAGCTGCCAGTGGCAGCATGCAGCACTGGAAAAAGCCTGGCTTAAACCTCCAGACCTTGTGGACATGTTCTACAGGAGCCCAGGCATAATCCAGACTAGGCCAGGCTCTGGCAGCATCCAAATATACACAGTAAGGGACACAAGGAGACAACCAACATGGTGATGTCACAGTCCACTGCCAGTGATCCGCTTCCACTACCCTGTAACATCACAATGGGATGTCCACCTCCATGGTATTCAGACCAACACAGCATGTCAGAAGTTGGTGTCCATGGGTGTCACAGTAATCCCCCAGAGAGGAGGCCCCCAGGCCCTGGACTCTTCCCCAGCCCTGCAAGTCCCATCAGAGTAGCAGTAGTGCTTTCTCAAGCAGAACGGAAGAAGTTCTGAAAAAACACCAGAGTCATGCTCATAGAGGAGTCATGAGTGAAAGATGACTACGCATTCCTCATGCAAGATGAGGAAAACTCCAACAATGCCTAGTACTATATCTGCTTACCTGCAAAGAGGCTTTGATCCCAGAAGTGAAAGTCTCTGGTAATGGGAGTGCAACTGCCAAGAGTGGCTCCTGAAAGGTCTGACAGTAAAGTTTCCTTAATACAGTTAGAGTTTAAGCAGAGGGAAAAAAGAAACCCCTATGCATTAATGTAAAAATTAGTATTTTAAGATGAGAGGATGAAGAAAGGGAAAGATACAACAGATTATGGATAGGAAAAGTAAGTAATACCAAAAGCACTGTTCATATGAACATTACAAGGGTATTTCAAATAAATGAAAAAACCCAAAATGAAACCAAAGCAAAACCAAACCCAAAACCAACCAAAATGAAGAAAATGAAAAAAACCCAAAACATAGAAAGAACATTTATACACAATATTCTTCGAAACTTTGGAAACTTTGTTTTCAGATGCATTCAGTTTATATAGTGGTTGATACTCTTTAGAGAGCAGGCAAAAATATTAAAGGCAGTTGATGAAGGAAAGGAAAAGCCATATTAAGCATGTCATAGTTTTTTTCTAATATTTCTTCAAAATACCTACCACAGGTGACTCTGAATACAGACAATGCTAGTGTATGAGATGCACTGAAAAAGTTGTAGCTTTGTGACCTGTTTGTTAGCAAGCAGCAAACACCATAACTAAACAGGCATGACTGCCATGCTGCATCCTCATGGCCATTGACCCTTGTGGGCTGCTGTGAGTCCCCAGGGTCACTCTGGTAGAGACACCTGAGCCATCTGCAGATGTGACTCAGTCCACAGGTCCTGGATGGCAAGAGCATGTTCCCAGAGGTGAGCTCACCTGGCCAACAGCCTCATACAGGCAAGCACAGGACCAAATGTACAGCCTAAAGGGTAGCTGTCACTATCACCCCAGGAAAAAGCTAAGTGCCAGAAAATAGAGGAGAGAGTGACCCACTCCAAAGCCCAGCTCTGCAGTGATACCAACTGACCTTGTGCTCTCTACTGTCCCTAGCCAGAAAAGGCATCTTTGAGTGCAAAGGCTCTCATGCTTAGCTGAACTCCATATCAGTGCTCCACTTGAGAAGCTTAAAGTCTTGCTGGAACAGATGAAGTATTTCTCAGTAGTGGTTTTCCTGATTAAAAATGTAGTTGTCTGATAAATCACACAGAATCATACAGAATCATCCAGGATGGAAGAGACTTTCAAGATCATCTAGTCTAATCATCAACAGAACACCACTATAACCACTCTTACACCATATCCCCAAGTGCCACATCCAGATGACTCTTGAATGCTTCCAGAGGTGACTCCACCACCTTGCTGGGCAACTTATTCCAATGCCTGAGCCCTCTTTCAGTATAAAGAAATTTTATAATATCTAAGTTGAGCATCCCCTGGTGCAACTTGAGGCCATTTCCTCTAGTCCTTTCACTTGAGACATGACAGAAGAGGACAACCCGCACCTCACTACAACCTCCTCATAAGACATGACTTCATCAGCTCTGTTGCCCTTCTTTGGAAACGCTCCAGCACTTCATTTTGCTTTTTTGAAGTGAGGAGTCCAAAACTGAACACAGTACTCGAAGTGTGGCCTCTTCAGTGCTTAGTACAGTGGGACAATCACTTTCCTAAGACTGCTGTCCTGTGCTGTATTCCTTTTCCCTATCAAATGTAGTTTAAATAACTCTCAATTAGCCATGGCAATTCATGGGCCATAGTCCTTTTTCCTCTCCAAGACAGATGGATGCTGCCTGTCATCAGCAGGCCTGGTGCTGTGTAATCCATCCCATGGTAATAAAACCTAAAACTCCACCTATGGCAGCAGCCTCTGAGCCATGTATTAATCAGGCTTTTCCTGTTCCTGCTTTTCCTGTTCCTTTCAGTATTTGGTGCTGGTACCGAAGAAATTCAGGAGAATAAAACCTACTCTTTTGACCAAAAGCATCAATGCCCCGAAGTCCTTTTGATTGTCCTTTAATCTCTTCACTTGAACAAATAATAGAGCCTAGTAGGCAGAGGGTTGTACCAGATCATGGATTTTCTTATGTCAGGAATTTTCTCTTTCTTTCTCTTTTTCTTAGGGATTACTCTTGTGCCTTCCCAGAGCACCATGGAGGCAGCAGACTTCCCTGTGGGATGGGTCCAGTTGGCATATTGGGCCCTTTTCCCTCAGAAGAGAGTCACCTACAACAATTTGTTTTGCACTTCCTCTGGAAGAAAAAGGAATTTTGTTTCTACATTGAAATATTTGGGACAATCCAAATAAATGTTTAATTTTGGATAGAAAAAACTTAGTCTTGGCTTCCCAAGGTGTTCCATGTTATGGGGTGTTCATGAGGGAGAGATCCCCCTTCCAAATGGGTATGACAGATGTAGTCACTCATACCACTGCAAAGTCACGTATTTCAGTACTTTTCAAACAAATTCAATTAAAAATTTTCCTTTTGAGATGAACATGCAGTCTTGATGCTAATCAGATATTGAAATCCTACTTAACTGCTGTATAAACCATTCTAAATTCCTGCTGATCAGAATGAAATTTCAGTATAATCTAGCTTTTTCACATTTGTTTTTAACCTCATGTCCAGTTGTTCAGTGATGTAAAGCAGCATTACTTTCTCTCAGAAACATTTTTTAAAAAGCCCCAAATCCAACCAAAAAAATCTTTTTCATTTAACATTTTTTCTGTATCTATGATCTGCATATGTTAACTTTTGCTTTGGCTGAGTTTGACGTAGTTTGTTAAAGTTTGTTTTGTAGAACAACTTTGTGCATAAAAAGACATATGCCTGTTTATACAAATGGTAGAACTTTTAGTCCCAGGCTAAGTAAACCTCAGTTTATGCTCTTCTGCTGGGACGCATGTAATAGCAGAACAATGAATTATGGGGTTTTTTTGTGGTTAATATTTCTCTAATAGGCAGGTAAGAAACAACTAACATTAGCAACTAGAGAGTAATTAGAGAGATTAGCAGTAATTTAGGAGCTAATGAAAAACAGATTTTCAGCCTTCAGCTGTTAGTTTAGATGTTGTAAGTTGAGGCCCTTTACCAGGTCAGGGTGGTTATCTCCACAGGATTTATGAGAGACTGGATTTTACATTTTCAAAGACTAGTATTGCAATTCTATTTGCACTAGTAGAGTGCAAATCCTAAATCTCAAGAAATTTTATGATTTGGAAAGCTGAGGACAAGAGCAAATTCTAAATCAATACTTCATGCTTTAAGAGAGTTAACATCTTCCGGTGAGTCCTGGATACTCCTTATTTTCCTATTTCTTGTTCACAGGAAAACAGATGATGCTACTGATTTCCACTTGAACATTGAGACATTGACTGTAACTCTTTCAATGCAGCCATCCAGCCAGTTACTTATCCACTGACTACTTCATTTGTTAAACTCCTCTGTCTCCAATTTAGCTGCAAGAATACTGCAGAAGACTTTGTCAATAGCCTAACAGAATTCTAGGTAGATGACTTCTGTGACTTTTCCCTTTTCCACTCATGCAGTAATTGCATTGTAGAAGGCCTCTGGGTTAGCCAGACATGATAAGTGTCAGGATGTCTCTCATTGCTCTCTACAACTAACTGAAAGGCTGAAAGGATACTGTAGCAAGGCGGGCCTGAGTTCTTCTACCAGGCTACCAGTGACAGGACAAGAGGACTTAGCATCAAGCTTTTCCAGGGTAAATTCAGGTTGAACATCAGGAAGAATTTTTTCATGGAAATAGTTGTTAAACATTGGAACAGACTGCTCAGGGAAATGGTGGAGTCACGATCCTTGGAGGTGTTCAAGAAACAACCGGATGTGATACTTGGTGCTGTGGTCTAGTTGACAAGGTGGTCATCGGTCAACAGTTGGTCCTTTATTTTTCTCCTGGCACCATGCATCTACAGGGGGGAAGCATCTTATGATGTCATCAGTGAGTGGTAGAAAGTGACATGCTCAGTGTCAGATTGTAACATCATCGGGGGATGGATTGTGACATCACATCTCTCACTAATTGTATTCGTGCACTGGCAGAACCTGAGCCAGTCTGGCTCCAGGCTTGACTCCTGCTGAGCAAGGATTGGAGGTTGTAGCCAGGCTTCTTGCAGTGCTGGGTGGTGTATTGGGGGCTGTCTTTGGCAGCTCTTGGTGCCCATCCTGGAGCCATCAGTACTGTTTCCCTGGCCCTGCCTGGCTTAGTCATCTGGGTACCACAGGTGTTTGCAGAAGTGAATGTTGGCTGTGCAGGAAAACTTCCCCTAAATTGCGGCAGGTGATTGGGTTCAGGCACCCAAGATGGTGTCCTTCTTGATGGGGCTTGGCATTTCTTCTTCCCCTCCCTGGGACAATCAGGAGGACTCTCACATAGTCACACATGACTGTGTGTGACACCAAGAGGGATCAGCTCCTGGTCCTCAGCTCTGCCCAGTATACTGCAGGGCACAGAAATGGCCATGGAAACAAACTGGAGTTGCCCTATCTGCCGGAGCACTCAGAATGATACAGCTTCTGCTCTGCCCTGTCACCACCAGTTCTGCCTGGGCTGCATCCTGCGATGGGCACTGAGAAATCCATCGTGCCCACTCTGCAGAACACTGGTAAGATCTATCAGGTTCTCTGAGCAGAGTGAATGGGATTATCTACAGTGTGTCATCACTCCCTCCAGTGAGTCACCAGAAGCCAGCAGCCAGGCAGAAGGAACTCCCGGAGAGTCGACAATGGCCCCAGTGATGAGGGAAAATGGCTGCCATTACCCTGTGGTGTCCCCTCCATCTTCTCCAGAGGAGCCTCTATCCCTATCTCAGCAGTCAAGTGCAGGGCCAGAGCCCATGTCTGACATCCTGCCTGAGGTATGGGCACAACTTTTCCGACGACAACAGCATCTTCTGGACCCTGTGCTGCCCTGGCTGTACCAAAGGCTGCAGAGAATATTCCAGGGCAAGTGGTGGCTGGTACAGGCTGTGGAGAGCAGCATCCTGAATGATCTCTGTGTCTATGGTCTGGATTTGGAGACCTTGGTCCTGAGGCTGCAGAACAGCCTCGGGGAAGGCACAGCACAACTGGTTCATGGCCTCATCAATGTCATTGTGGGCCAGTGCAGTGAGGAAGCTCAGAGGCTGCTGCACTCCCACGCTGATGAGGAGGAAACCTATAGACCTTCAGCTAGCACCAGGTCTGCCAGCTCCAGCTCCAGCAGCTTCAGTTCCAGCAGCTCCTACATGGGAATTTCTGCCAGCAACCCTACAAACTCCAACGTGGACGAGGAAGCTGGTACATCAGAGGCTGCCCTCCGTGGAAGGTGCAGTTCCCCACCATCTGTGCCTGTCCCCACAGAGTGGGACCAACCCCAGGAAGAGCCAGGGAGGGCAGTGGTGGCAGGTCCCTCTGCCCAGGGCTGTAGCCACAGCCCCTTCACCTCTGGCCGGGTCAGGGCCTGCTCACCCAGGAGGCCCTGGCACACTCAAAAGAGACGGGCCCCTAGTCCCCAGGATTCTCTTCAGTCTAACGAGAGGCCAAGGCAGGGACCTGCCTGAGCCCTGCAGCCCTCAGGGACTCTCATCATCCCTTCAGATGAAGTAGTGAAACCTGGAGCCACTGAAGTCCACAGCATCTTCAGGAATCGGCCTCACCTAAGGCAATTTAAAGGGGAACACTCTAAAATGTGTTCTCCCCCTTTTGTTTTAACCAATCACTTTCCACCAATAAGAAGAAACTAAATACAAGTGGATATAAGTAAAAAATTAGCAGTTTACTAACAAGCAAAATTGAAANAATGTGTTCTCCCCCTTTTGTTTTAACCAATCACTTTCCACCAATAAGAAGAAACTAAATACAAGTGGATATAAGTAAAAAATTAGCAGTTTACTAACAAGCAAAATTGAAACAGGCAAAAAATCCATAGTAAAGAATCACTAGATACAGAATTGCTAAATCT
>VZRH01003896.1:5774-16559 GCA_013397555.1 Urocynchramus pylzowi
TTTTTTTTACTGTGAGAGTGTTTGAAACAGGCTGCCCAGAGGATCTGTGAGGTTTCTGTTCTTGGAGTATGCAAGACACAACTGGCAACAGCCCTGGACAACCTACTTTAGCCAGCTCTGCTTCAAAAGGGTAGTTGGACAACACAATCTTCAGAGATCCTTTCCATTCTCATTCTCAGCAATTCTTTGGTTCTCTGAAAGGTTTACAGTGCTTTTTTAGTTCTGTAGTTTTAATGCTGGAAGAACTTCACCCATTAAATCAATTATCATGATGCTTTGTGATAAAAGTAGGTAGCCCATATGATTTCTTTACTGACTTACTGCCTTTTTCAATGTATTTCTATTCTGTCTGAGTTGACATGGTAGCTATCAATTGCTCATCGTGTATTGTTCTATGGATGTCTCTAATATTTAAAAAGAGTTTTACAGGAATTTTATAAGTGCTTTGTTATATGACACTATTTCAGACAGATTTCACTGAGGATGGTTCATTGGACTCATAAGCTATTCTGACTGACCAATTTTCCTCTTTTAGGTCAATGCAATAAAAAATATTTTAAAATAAGTTATTTCCTGAAGCCTTTAATAGAGAAGCTCTGTCTTCATTTCCTTAACAAAATATCATTTGACTTCATATATGTGACCAGATATCAACTTGTGAAGTGTGTTTTCCTTAGCTATTCTCCTCTTTTACTGAATAGTAACTCAGAATCTGAGTCTGCAAAAGAGTCTTTTGAGATCTGACATTGATAGACCACAGGAACTTGAAGAATCAGAGGTGCATGCCTAGGACCTCATAGTAATATAATGAATAAGAATTTTTTTTTGTGTATGTCTACACATTTGTGTTCTCATCCTGAATGGTCAATTTAATAAGTGTCCTTCAAAAAAACATGCCAAGTGGAAGCATTCTTAGATTTGTGCAATGCATTTCTGGAGCTCTCTCTTCCATTGTATTGAATGAAATATCTCTCACTAAACTCCTTAGTTTTGTTTCTAATACTAAAGTTTTCAAATTGATGTAGAAATATGTCAAAATTGCTTAGTTCTTCATAAGACTTCTGAGTAAAAATAAAGTTTGTGGTAGTTTGCATCTCTTAGCGTTATCATTTGGTTTTAGTATTATGCTTATTTAAGGAACGTAACATTACATATTTTTGTTTACACTCTTGTGACACAACTAAAAGGTGCTCCCCTTCCTCAGGCATTTGTTCACCACTTCTAACCTAACATTTTATTTTCTTGCTGTCACGTCTTGGGTGAATCAGGAAGACAGAGTAAGATCAAGAATACATAGAGACATATAAGGCACTCTGACAGATTCCACTTTACTCCAAGAGATGAAATTAACAACTGGAAAAAGATAAAGGGATGGCTAAAATGAAGGAGTGTCTCTTTGCAATAACAACTTGCAATACATAATGTATTTCTAGCAAGGGAAAAGTGCAACAAGGGCATCTCTCATGTATATACAAAAGAGTTGACCAGATAACCTCTGATGGAAAGATTTTTCCTGGCCACTGCCCAGGATGAGCCTCTAAGGACTGAATAGTTTATATTTTAACAAATGCCACTTCACAAGAGTAACAACACAAAATTCTTATTCATTTTCATTGCAATGAGTATTGGTGGCTCTGAAAGGAGTATGCAAAAAATTAATGTTGTGATTAACCTGCTATTTGTGACTTTGCAAAGTAAAAGTCAAAGCTGAATTCAAGTCTTGGTTTTGGAAATCTGGAGTCTGAAAGACAACAAAATCTACCATTCAATAAGAGGGCAATGAAGAATACTAATAATATTTGATAGTGACAAAGAAAAATGTCATTAAAATAATTAACTATACATATGGTTAATAAATAAATCATAGTCATTCACCAAAATAAAAAAAAAACTCAAATGTTGTAATCTAGATTCTAGAATTTTTAAATTTGGAAAATGAAGGAAGGAAGAAAAAAAAATTAGTTTTAAACCCAAAGTATTTTGGGTTTACTTTTTTTTTATTGCCATACTTTTCTCTCCCTTTTGGGACCTACATATAAAAAGTGATTACAGTACTTTTTTGTTGTTGTTGTTTGTTTGCTGTGGGTATATATAGTAACTATTTCTTAGTTATTTAGAAACATATGCTGTTAATATGAGGTGATTGCATGATCTAATATTTGAATTCCATTTTTTTTAATAAAATACCACAATGAAGCCTGAAAGCATTTAAATGATATTTCTTTGCCAAAATTCCAGATGTTGACAAGTGATTTAACTGCAACCGAATCATGACTTGGAACTAGAAGCAGAAATACAGCAAAATAGTTGAAGAATGTTGATGATTTTTGTGACTTTTAGCTGATTACAGCTGTTTTGAAAATACAAGAAACATCCAGAACTTTTAATGAGTTTCTATATTAAGGGTAGCACTGACTTCACATTAGAATGAAGAGGCAAATGACTGCAAATAATGGTGACTGTGTCATAAGTCATTGTTCTCTCTAACAAACAAGTAGCAAAATGATCACTCCATGAATTTTTCAAGAGGTCTTCAGATGCTATATGCATTGGAGTAATTCAGACACATGGACAGTACCAAGACATGCACAATATAACAAGCTATTTTAGCAGACAATAAGTTTATATGCAGCTTTGAGTCAGTGGACATAGTATTTCTCACATCTGAAGTGAAAAATACATATTTCCCTTAATGACTGCTATTTAGACATAGCATAAATTACATATACTTCTCAACCTTCTTTCTGGAAACCACTCCTGTTATCTTATCCTCAGATCTTCCAGGTTCTTGAAAACATTCTGTTAAATAAATGAGAAAAATAATGCAATTGTGTCTTCTTGGTTTTGGTTTGGTTTGGTTTGGTTTGGTTGGTTGGTAGATTTTGGTTTTTTGGAGGGAAATGCATAGATGTGGTCCTCAATTTTATAAAACTTGCCAAAGACTTTTAAAATTGGCAGAATACTGTGTAACTGACAAAAATCAGATATTCAGTACATAGGATTTGTCTGATTTGGACACAAATTTGTGTGCAAATATCTGCCTAAGTTGAAATGCACAGATTTCCTCTCAAATATATATTAGCAGGTTTTGTGAAAAAAACAAAACAAAACAAAAAACAAATTACAGAACCATGTACTAAAATGAATTTCAATAAAACTGCAAATATTTTAGCATAATTTGAAGTACTTCTCAAGAAATTTAATGTTTCGGTGTATTTTGAGAAGAGGAAAAAAAATCTCTAATGGTTATTTGATTCCAGACTGAATTAATGGCAGGTATTTAGTGAATAAGCAATACATTAGGTGAATTTATGACCTTGGATAGGTGAAAGCTAACTATGTGTGAGGATTAAATATAAAAAAATTAAAAGATACAACCCTTGGCTTTCTTGAGCAAAGTGACAGTTTTAAAAAATTTAGTTTTAAATTAAAAAATGGTGTGTGTAAACTGTATTTTAAAATCTAATTTCTGTAGAAATAACTTTTTTTTAATTAAGCATACTACTATGATTTTGCTACATATCTATAATTTAAGGGTAGTCAATCACAGAATTCTTTTGCTTGGAAAAGATCTTAAGATCATTGAGTCCATTTTAACTGTTTTGAAAATTAAAACGTCATATTCACTGGTGTACATTATTAGCAAGGATAACCTTGTGGAAATTAAAAATAAAAGCAGACACACCATGATACCATCTGATAACTAATAGCCTCAGTTAAGCATCTGTAGGCATTTAAATAGTCTTCCTGTTTTCCTTTCTGTTTTGCTGCATTCTGAAGAATTCAAGCCTGCTACTGAAATATGTTTCTTGCATATGTTTTTTGTTTAAGGAAAATCACAGCCTACTCTATATTTTCAAATGTAGTGACTTATCTAGAGGAGTCAACTTTACAAATATATATCTGGAACCTCCGTTTAAATGAGAAGAGGCACCTTGATTTATACCAACAGTAATATCTGCTTCAAAAAATGCTTTAAAAAATTGCATTTTAAATAGATGACTTTTCTGTTAGGGAATTTTACTAGGAACTAATGGATACAAGAATAAAAGCTTAGTGAGAGGCTGTGTGTATATTTCACTACATCATATCTCATGTCTACAATCCCATATTCCTCATATTATTTTAGTTTTACTATACATTCTCAGAAATTTTTCATCTCTTTGGAAAAAAAAAGATATTTAATTGTTGGAGAACTGGAAAGTACTGGGACAAAAAAGAATAAAATCTGGATCCATTGCTTGTTTTCTCTCAGATATAGCATTTTTTTTTCAGAATCAGAGTTGGACAACATTAAACCTGAACTGTTTGCAGAAGGGAAGGCACGTAATGAATAAAATGCGGCCTCAGAAGAAGGAAATGGAAAATACATGTATACAGAAGACCACAGAAGGATGTTCTTCAGTAAGGACTTCAGCTGAGAACAATTTTCTTATACTACAAATAAAGCAGAAAAAAGGAGCAAGAAAGTGGGTAGGTTTGGGTAGGTTCTCACTTGTTCTCTAGTACCAGGCAGCTGGTGCTGTTGAGGTCAGGATTGCCTCTAATTGCAGTGAACTGTACCCAGTGTTCATGAAACTAGAGCCTGATCTGGGAACTACTAAGTGGATGATAAGAAACCAGAAACCCATCTATTTCAGTGCTTGCTTGTCTTGATGGATATTTTATTTGTTTGGTAGATAGAGGGCAATGTGTGTATCTTCCTGTCATTATACTCAGATTCAGGCATACCAAGTTTGATGTTTAACAGTATCCAGGAGCTGCACCTCACAGTTGTGACTTTTACAGCTCAGCTTTCCTGAGTTCCTTCTCTGGCATCTTGTCTGATACTGGTTCACAAGCTCTCACCTGCCTCTCATATACCCTACCTGGCAGCTTACTTTGTATGAACTGCTCTTTCACATAAAAGAAACTTCCCTACTTGTCTTTCCTACCCATATTCCCTGAGTAAAGCTCTAAAGAAGTCAGGCTTTGATTGTTGCTTATTCTGTTTGTTTCTCAGGCTCTGTGCATTTATCTACATATACTTGAGTAGGAACTCCCTTCAGCCTGTTCCATATTTTTATTGTTTCTGCAGTTCATTCACCACTTGGATGGGTAAAGACTTCCCAGAGTACACCAGCACCTCCACAAATAATATTTTGAAGAATTCTTCTTCCAGGTCTCAATATATTAATTGTTTCAGAAAGAATAAAAAAGAATCTTCCTCCATGCCCTTTTTTTTTTTTCCCAGAATTTAGTATTCATATAACACACTGCACATATAAAATCTAAATATGCAGAGAAGTCAGAAACTGATATCGATTTATTGTGCTGGACACTGAAGTTCAGGGGGCAAATTTTTTTGCTAGAAATATTAATTCTAGCCAAATCAATGAAATAAACAAAAACCAAATTTGGATCTTATTATCCTCTGAGGTATAATTGTTTCATGGACTGTATTCTGTATTGCCATCTTTATAAAATAGGAAAATATTAATAAAAATGTAAAGGGTTTTTTTTTCTGATGTGAAGTGGATGGAAATAGAAAATAGTCTAACCCATAGAAATTCCTTATAATTTTCATTCCCCAAAGTGTGTTTCTTTTTCTTTTACCCTTATAAGCAATAGAAAGAAAAAAGGGAAAGATTGGAAAGTAAGTTATATTGCCTGAAAGTAATTTTCTCCAGCTGTGCTCCCTCAAGGACATTAGTAATTTATCTACTCATTTACCTTTAGTTAAAAAGTATTACACAGTTTTATCTGAAAACACATGAAAAAGATCAATTACAGGACTATGAATTCTACATGGTAAATGATTTATTGCTTGATCATCCAGCAGGATCTACTAATAGCTGTAATAAGAAATACTTTGAAATTAGTAAGACATTAATTTTTTCACCATATGCTCATAATCATAATTTTCTTGCTAAGGGTCGTTGTATGGCTACCCTTAAAAGAAAGGGACAAGCAGCATACACTTCTCTGTTAATTGGTGTTCTTTATGTAAGTTGAGAGCAATTGGCACAAAATATGTTGAAAATTATATTATAGTTGGCCAAGACTTTATAATGCTTGAGTTTCCAGGGTGATAAAGTACTTTTTAAAGAAACAACAACAACAACCAGATGGCAAAAGAAGAAAATAAACTAAGGATAAAAAGTAATGTAGAGAAGGGAAATCAACAAATAAGTAAAGACAAATAAATAAAGGAAATAGATATTACAAAGAAGTTTAAGACTAGAAATAATATTTTTTATTAATTATTTTAAAATAATTCAGTCTGATGTTCTTCTACTGATAAAAAATTAAAAATATGAAGTAGCAATTCATGTGATTTCCGGATGTTGTGTCTTAGGATTTCATTGGCTTTGTATCTTACTAGAGTTGATAGCTATGAACAAAGCAGCTAGAACATACATGAAAGCAATGCTGAGCTAAAAGAACAAGTTCATGAAATAATCAAAATTTAAAGAAGACAATAATATAGCAGAAAGGTGATTATCCTAAACTGCTTCTACTTTTAACTAACCTGGAGTTCTTAAATTTCACTGAGAGTAAACATAGAACTGAGACTATTACTTTACTTGGGTTTATTACTTAACCAATCCCCTGTCACTAGTTCTGCTGTTTCTGGTCTCTAAGCACTTCCTAGATATTTATGAATGTCAAATTCAAAGAAATGAGGGGCTATGTAATGCTGTGATACACTTTTTTCCAATAGGTCCACTCACTGACAATTTAGCCTTTGAAAGGTTAAGGTGCTTGTGTCAGATACCACCGTTCTGTAAAATGGTTCTATACTTGCAGCACTATGGATTGGTAAAACAGTCAGATCCCTGATGTAAGGATTCATTATATTTCCTTGACTGACACAAAATCAGTATACAAAGTACCTTTAGTAGTTCACATTTATAAGTGTGATCTCTGAGTATAGTGAACTCTGAGCACTGGAGTTTTTGAACTATATTATGGAATTTGTTATATATATTAGGAAATTAGTGAACAGGTCTTGTTGTCCAGATTTTTGTCACTTGTCATCTGACAGATACAGAGAGAGATCAGGAATCCTCCAGGGTATAATCAAATGACAGACCAAAGATTTATGTTTCTTTGTATCCTTGCCATTTCATTATTTGTCACTGTTTTTGTTTTACAGACAAAACAGAAGTTATGCCAGACTGACTACGTTAAGTCACAGTACTGAAAACATTTCAAAATGTGTATGTATATAAACCCATTTGTAGCAGCACAAGACTATGTCTTGTTCAAACATGAAGAACAGGTTGTCAGACTGATAATCTGAAAAACAACTTGAACATGCAACAGTGTAATCCAGACAGAGAGAAACATATTCTGACCTCAGCAGTTTAGCATGGGTCTCCACAGGAGCCCAGTTCATTAGTTTCTGATTTATAAAAACAGTTAAAGTTGAAAGCTTTTTTGTTTCAGAATTAAAATATTTCTAATGCCCAGTTGATTAAGAAAAATTTGAAGAAAAAAGAAACCTGAGAATTGTTTAGATTGTAGAGAATCAGGAATTTACATTTTCCAGTAATGTTTCAGTAATAAATGAGTTTGTAATGCTAAGTTAATATTGCTAAGTCACCAAAAATTCAGCCTTGATGTACTATAATAATCTCTTATTTTTTCACATTAACCTTATTTCTTTAAGTATTTTGAACAATTGTTGACTATTAAAAGTGCAATGTGAAGTGGAGCTATTTTATGTGGCGTTTCATAATAATATATGAAGCAGACTAAAGAAAAGAAAAATAAAGAAAATAAGTGTTCACAGCTTCCCATGGTAAATGACAGATTTAGTGCAGATTGTTTGGCTTGGGTATTTTTTCCTCTTGAGAATAAAGAGGAACCTCAGAGATCAATACATGAAAGCCTCAGTCTTGAATTGACAGTATTCTCTGTTAAAAAAGAAATATGCTTTATGTACTAAATCTCAGAAAAAGACACAACATACTGAATCCTGCGTGTGATATAGGGGAAGCCATTACACTGACTGAGTCTCTGATCAGCATAGAAAAGAGAAAAAACTTCTTCTGGGTCTGTCTGGAATGGGGTTAACATTTTTTCACAACAGTCCACATGATGCTGTGCTTTAGATTTATGACCAAAACAGCATTGATAGCAAGCCAATGTTTTATTCATTGTTGAACATTGCTTGAACGACATCAAAGCCTTTCCTATTTCTCATTCTTCCACATTACCTGGAAGTAGGCTGAGGGTAGGTAAAAAGTTGTGAGGGGGCATGGCTGGAACAGTTGACCTCATCTGACCAAAAGACTATACTGCTTTATGTGTAGCCAAGCTCAGCAAAAAGAGAATTTTGGTCAGTTGGACACTCAGGCAGGTGTCCTGGGAAGCTGGGCCTCAGCAAGCATAACTGTTATGTGGGAAGACAGATGTCATAACCATGAATGTGTTCCCCTGTTGATTTCCCTTTTTAAAGAGTTTATTCCTTAGAAAGACCCAATGATTTGTGATTGTGTCCGTTGTCCTTGTCCTCTCCCCTGTTGTCCCTGTCCTCCCCCACGCCAATCTGACCTTTATTTCCTGAAACCCTGCTCAAGTGATGACCACCAGGGGCAATCATAATGGACACATCTGGTCATGATGGCTGCACTAGACACAAAGTGGATTTGGGGAAGGCACAATAGTCAAAGGCTAATTTGAGCAATGTGCCCACCAAATTGTGGCGCTGCTTAAGTTTGGAGGAAATTGACTTCTGTTGTAAATATGCAAATACCAATATAATTCAGTTAATTTACTTTATAAATAGTGGATAGCTGGGGGCTAATTGGGCTTTCTTACATGGCAGCAGTCAGCACACCTTGAGTAACACCTCTTAAAGCTACTCTTGAGGTTGAGAGATTCCTTGCCGCAACAGATTATCAGTAAGTGATTAATAGCATACTAAACTTTTACATCTTAACTAAGTGCTACAAAGGATTGGTCTTTAGACACAATCCTTTAGACAATTGACAAAGTCTGGGCTAAGTCTGGATCCAGCTGCACCTAAAATACTCTCTGAGAAGGAGATTAGAACACAAGGGGGTCCTTTCTGAACCTCATGATGTGGCAGGAGGCTCTCCTTGACAGTTTTGTCTGACTGTCTTTTATGCAGTCAGTGATAGTACCTCCCATCAAACCACATTAGATCACTGATGTATTTCCCATTTTCCAAACTTTGTTAAATCCCTACTTCATATCAACAGAAATATTCCTACTTCTCTCTAAAAAGTGTCACTCCATCTGTGACGTGACATATCTGTAGTCTCTTGAGTGTCTCTAACATTTTTCTTACATCCAAATTCATCACGCAAGCTGATACCATCTGGAACTACAAATATGACTGACTTCATCTAAACAAAAATTTATGCTACCTACATACTTGACAGCGCAGCAGGGATCAGCCTTACTGATAAAGGATGTGACCCATAACCTTTTTTCTCCTGGTACTAGAAATACAGATGCAAAACTCCAACCAATACTCTCTATAACCGGAAGTAGATTTTCTCAGCTGTTGGTGCAACAACTGGTTTTGTTGTTTTGTTTGTATTTTTTTTTGTAATGGAAAGAAAAAAAAATATATTCAAATGTTTTAGGACCAGCTACAAAATTTCTGTAGCATTTCCTTCACATTTTCTCTTTTTTAATTCTTTGGATGATGAAACAGGCAATAGTCATCATATATTTAGCTTATACAGGAACTTTTTAGTGAATATTGATATGAATTGTCAGTGAAAGGCTTGGGGTCAATCAGGCTGAATAGATACATTCATCAATCTTCCCTCTGATGCAAGGGAGCAGCAAAATTATGAGTGTAGGATGAAAAGTTAATTTAAGAAACCAACTGCCATTTTTTTCTTTTCACTAGGCATGAGGTCCTGTGACAGTCTTGAAAAATCAAAGATTTTCTTTCTCCTGTGCAGCCTCACCTATAAATCTCCACAATTCTCCTATCAGGTGCTTTGTGATGGTACTGTAATGACATTAAAGGGGGAGGCTGTATACTTATCACTTAAGTTTTTTAATATTTATGTTTGAAACACAGTCTTGTTAATTTTTTCTTGAGCTAATGTATTTTAGTACATCATAGGATTGCCAACATAAAGGGCTTCAATCAGCCTATGACTAAATATACAGGGATAGCAAAAAAAATCTATTTATCTTGTATATAACAGATAATGAGACAAACACTGGATACTACTAATGGAAGCAAAGAGGCAAAAAGATAAATATCAATTAAAAATTTAATGACAATTTTTTTTGTTTTCTTTCTTTTCTTTTTTTTTCTTCTCTTCCCATTAGGCAGAAAAATCAGCAATAACAATTATAGAGGTTAGCTGATCAGCAAAAACTTCACAGAAAGTGATTTCTCATATCCCTGTGGCCCTAACTAAAATGGTAATCAGTTGTACATAAGGGACAGGACCAGTTTTATTATTCTAACACTTGGTGTAAATCTGGAGTAAGTGTATTGACTTCAGCAACATTATTCTATATTTATGGTGATTTGAAAGAAACTATATTTTTTTCTTATCTGTTCCAAAGAATAATTGAGATTTCTTCTATATATGTCTTGAAGTTTATATTGCAATTTCTTCTTGCTTTGTCCAATTTTTTCAGTATCTTTAAAGTTTCTCTAACTCCTTTAAATGTTCTGGGATTTCCTTTTCTCTTATGCAGTTCTCAGTCACACAGGGACTTAAACTTTTGGGTTGACCATAGTGTTTTTGCTGCTCTTTTAACTTTATGCATTTATTTACGCTTACATGGCTTTTTCTT
>VZRH01003896.1:20912-42372 GCA_013397555.1 Urocynchramus pylzowi
CCTGCAAACAATCACTTGGCAAACCAAAGCTCTGCTCAGAGTTCTCATGATCTTGGCATGCATCCACCTCAAGCAGGCCAGAGTCCTGGTCAGGGTCCTTGTTGGTGGTGGTCCCGTTCTCTTGTCTTGCGATGATCGTTAGACAGATGAGGGAGAAATTCATGACCGTCTTTCACAAATGGTCTCCTCTTCAGACAGAACAGGCCAAGGGACTTCAGCTGTTCCTCATATGGCTTCCCCTCAAGGCCCTTCACCATCTTTGTAGCCTCCTTTGGACCCTCTCTAAAAGCTTTGTATCCTTATATTGTGGCCCCCAAAACTGCACACAGTACCCAAGGTGAGGCCACACAAGGGTAGAGCAGAGCAGCACAATCCCCTTCCATCAGCAGGTTGTGATGCTGTGCCAAAAGCACCAAAGGGCACAATTTACACCACAACTGAGCTCATACTGCATACTTTTAATCACAAGATCATAACAGGACTTAGTCTAAAGTACTTGCACATCGAATTCTATTAGATCTGATATAAACTGACAATTATTATTTGTATAAGGAGACCTCTGCTAAATTTAATTAGACATCAGAAACAACACTGAATCAATTAATGAAATAACATCTGAATTTAATTTAATGGTTCAATGGAAGTTATGCAAACAGTTCTAACCCATTTGATTATAAGAAAATTTTATATATTATATAGAATTAGTACCATTCAGTTTCAGAAATGGAAAAATAAGTATATTCTGTGTTTCAGCATGTATGCAGAGTGTGTAGCAGAGCAACTCCTTCTAAAGACTTTAAAAGATGCCTAGATCAGTGTGTTATTAAATGATCAGAGAATCTCAACCCTGGTTTGTAAACAAGAACAAGTTGTGCAAATTAAATGGTAGTGGTTTTGACAGGTAAAAATGAAAACATTTTGAGATTTTAAGCAAAATTACATAAGGAAGAACCTACACAACCCTCACTGATACCTAATGACACTTAATTTTGTAGACTGAATAAGGCTATAAGGCAAAAAAAAATGCATATTTAAACTACGGATTGATAATGTTTATATACAAGGGTGTTGAATTAATGTCTTACAGACCTTTGAGTGCTTGACTTTAAAACCTCCATAATCATCATCCTAAAAAGGTTTCAAGCTCAAAACTGGAAACAAAGTTATGTACTTCCTGTCTTCTTTGCATTCATCAAGAGGGTCAGATGCTTTGCAAAGGTCTGTACTACATGAGCTAATAAAAATCATAGGAATAGAAGCAGATATCAACTGTTTGTAAGCTGGAGAATGAAGGCTAATTGCAAAAATCCTGCCAATGTTTTTACAACTTTCTCCTGAGAGCTGAAGAGTGAGTTTCAGGATTCTTTTCTTGCCACAAACTGCCAGGTTTCACTGATAGTAACAAATTTGCTTTTCTCCCTTTATTCTTTACCCTTACCTCCAGTTTTGTGTTTTTTTCCCTCTTTTGAGCTATAATTGTCACAAGTTGATCTCCTTAAAAATCAAAGAGTCCTTTAACCTTTTGTTTTTTGATCTATGCCACTTTCCTCTCTCCAAGCTTTTAATTCTTGTCTCAATCTACCTTTTTTGTGCAGATATATCTTTCCTCTCCAGGATTCTAATCTATATAACTTCTTTTTTACTTTTTCTAACCTTTTCCATACCAATTGTTTCAGTTTCTATGTCTTGTTCCCAAGCAGCTGAGGCTACTACGGTGGTTTGTAGCTCAAGGTCTAGCATTTTGAGCTGAATACGTGTTCCCTTCACTCCAGCTCAGTTCCAATATTTCAATATTGAAGAAAATTCTTACTGCATCTCCAGCCTTGTTTATAACACATGCAGTGCAGACATACTAAAAATTTAGAAAAAAATATTGGGACACACTCATATGTGAATGTGCCTGAGATTATGGCAACTATTGAGGGAAATAATGGAAAAAAGTGGGGTGGAGAATGATGATAAGGAATGGGTTTGTGTTAAACACAGCCCTATTTGCATTATACTCAAAAATTTGTTATGCGCAAAGAACGCAACATATCTCATTTATAAAGCCAGGAATTCATTGTCATTTTAACTGAATTTTTATTCATTTTAATCAAAATACAGTGAGTTCCTATTTTATTTTCCCTTGCAGTGGTAATAATTCTCAGCACAATATATAAATATAATTAAAATAATATATATTAATTCATTAATATATCTATTATTCTAAAAACATGGACTACAAATGCCTTATCTGTGACCTTCCCTCCCTCTGCCTATATCCCACAAACTCCATTTAAATTAATTTTGCTGTAAGTGTGTTTTTTGCTCATCTGTCACTGTCACTGAGCTTCCTCAAGGAATCCTGGACTTGTTGCTCTGCTTTGTTCAGTTGTCACCAGATGGTGGAGAGAACCTGCTACAATCACTATCCATGTGTAGCTGGTGCAGTTAATGTGCTGTGATCACCTTGGCTGCTGCCTCCTCTTCCTTTGTAGAACAGCCTTATGGTGTATTGGACAAGCAGGGTACAGGACACATTCAGGAGCAAATTAAGATAAAGTTGGTAACCAGAGAAACACAGGGTTTGCTGAATACTGCACAAAATATGAGGCCACCTCAGTGCAGAGCAGAGTGGGACAATCTCCTCCATTGCCCAGAGGGCGATGCTGTGCCTGAGGCACCCCAGGACATATTTGGCCCCTCCTGGCTGCCAGGGCACTGCTGGCTCATGTTCAACTTGATACATACCAGGACACCACCCAAGTCCCTTTCCACAGTGCTGCCCTCCAGCCTCTCATTCCCCAGTTTGTCCGTGCATCCAGGGTTGCCCCATCCCAGGTGCAGAATCCAGCACTTTCCCTCACTGAACTTTATATGCTTGGTGATTGCACAATCCTCTAATATGTTGAGGTCTCTCTTCATGGCCTTCTTTCCTTCAAGGGAGTCAACAGCTCCTCCCAGTTTTGTATCATCTCCAGCCTTGGGTAGTATCCCTTCCAGTCGTGCATCCAAGTTGTTTATGAAGCTGTTGAAGAGCACAGGGCCAAGGACAGAGCCCTGCAGAGCTCCACTATAGTGACAGGTCACCTGTCCAAAGTCACCCCATTTCCTATAACCCTTTGTGCTTTACTCATGAGACAGCTGCTCATCCATCACATGATGTGTTTATCCAGCTGTGGGCTGGGCATTTTATCCAGAAGGATGCTGGGAGAGACGGTATCAAGAATTTTACCAAAATCTAGATAGATTACATCAACTACATTCCCTCACTCAACTAGATGGGTTACTTTGTCATAAAGGCAAATCAGCTTTGATAAGCAGGCCTTTCCTGTCATGAAACTGTGCTGGTTGTGATGGATGACTGAGTTGTCCTTAAAGTGTTTTTCAATACCTCCCAGAACAATCTTCTCCATAACTTTACCAGGCACTGAACTGAGACTAACAGGCCTGCAGTTTGCAGGGACATTCTTCCCTCACTTCTTGAAAATTGTGACAAGGTTTGCCAGTTTCCAGTCATAGATTCCTACTCATTAGGCAACTGATGCTCTGGCTACAAAAGCTGTGAGTCCAGTCTCAAAACTGTGAAAAGCTGAGTAAAGCCTGTTCCCTGTCAGCAGTGATGTCAGTAATGTATAGATGGATACACTTGTTAGCTGGATTGAGTTTGTCCCACTTTTTCTAATCCTTCCATGTGTGTTTAGAGCCATAGCTACTTTAAATTTCTGCTTTTTAGTGTAAGTTGCAAATACTTTCAATGGCTCTCTCTTTCCTTAGCTATGCACTCAGTGAAATTGCTTCTAGCCTGCGGGGTGCTGTCCAAATAGAGAGATCAATATTCTGCATGAGTATGTATTGATAGAGGATTTAAGAGAAGTGGTTCCTTTTCTAAAACTGCAGAATCAGGGAAATGACATTACTGTGAAAGCTGAATTATTGTCAGCTATAGTAGCAACATATAGTACTTTTTCTGTCAATGTCTCATTTGTAAACAATTATTTGAAAATTACATTCATCCTTTTCATTTACTTAGTTATATTATGCACTCTAGTCTCAGCCTATAGACTGACAACAAATCGTTCAGTACTGCCTCAAGTCCTGAGTATTCTGAATCATGTAAAATATCATTGGTCCTGATTCTTAGATCTAGTGATATGAGACATTCATTTGTTTGTTTGAAAATATAATGTCTATTCTTAGAAAGGGGTATTTTCAAACAAAAGGAATATGAGAAGATTTTTGCAGTGATTTTTCCACAGGTCAAGACATATTAGTTATGAGTTTAGAGGTTTTTAGATTCGGGCAAGGTTCAGCTGATTTTCGAGTTACTCTGTTCATCTTTGTGCTGTTTGGAAAAAGTAACTTTGAAAAGTTGCTAGGTAACTCAGTGGCAATATTGTACTGGGATGGCTATTGTCCTTAACTGTTTGTGTTTCTTGCCTCTGATGCTTCATCCCAAAACCTCAATATGGAAGTAATTGAAGCTGTAATATTTTTAATTATGCACAGAAGACATTCAGTTGCACCTGAAAACTTTTGTTATTGTTGCCAAGTATCAATTTGGAATAATGGCCTGTTGTTTCCTCAAGAGATGAGCAATCTTGAATTCCTGCGTTCATTAAGAGTTATGTGTGTGGAATCTTCCTTTTATTCTTCTTTTTTGTCCTTTACTCTCATTTCCTAGTGAATAATTCTCTCCCTGTGTTACCTCATCAATCCTGCAATATTGACTCATGGCACCCTGTGAAAATTGATGCAACACAGAAAATGCAGTTCTTATGTCCTATCCTCCTTTACCATGGAATTTAGCATGTTCCCCTACATTTTCTTAATATCTTGATAATTCAAATTGCTAAGTGACCATCTACCAAGTCTCTGAACAGATTGACACTTGAATGTTAAATAGTTGAAACCAGGTTTTATAACTAAATGCTGAATACTGTTTTAAATTAATTTAAAACATGAGGTTATTTTTTATTCCTAACCCTGTAAAAGGATGTAAAGAGGCTCTGAAACTTGTGAAGCTGCTGAGGGGAACTGGTTACCAAACTGCTGTAAAAACTCAATTCAAGGAGTTGCAGGTTTTCCTCTATCATTTAAAAATGCTTGTTTTCTAGCTAAAAACTTATTACTTTAACTACTGAAACTTTACATCTATCCAATCCTCTGTATTTTAAGGAATGAAGTGCAGAAAACAAAGAATGAAAAATGCAGGAACAAGCAGTATTAAGTGAATTCCAGATCTATGTCAATTTATATAACTAGTTACCTTTTTGATAAGCATAATATAAAGGTAAAAGTCAATGTCTGTATTCTGAGATTGTCAAAGACACATGACCCACTTCCAGGTGTATAATTTCTCTGCATGTTTAAACAGCATTGGTTAAGACTTCACAAACCCTAGGCCCCAGTCTGGCTGTTTTTCCAAACACAGCTCTCTGGAAACCTTTTCCTCATAATGAGTAGCTTGCACAAAGCAGTAAATGCTGCTTTGCTATGAATATGCAAATTGTAAATGACAGTAACAGTACAGACTAAGAATCATCTTGGACTTGCAGATATTGCAAATGTCCTAGATTTGACAGGTGATTAAAAATAGTCCCTAACAACAGAAGCTAATTATTGATGGGCACATGTTGCTATCCTTGCTCCATAAAGAATTCCTTTGAAAGACAAGACTCTAACATATCTCGCTGCAAATCTCACAAAGTCATTCCTAAAATATGTGTGCATATGTAAGTCTTCTGACTTTAGAAATAATTGGAGGTAGGAAAGATTCAGAGTCTGCAGGTTACAGACATTGTTTTCATAGTATAGACCTGATCTCACACAGAGATTTACTAAATTTAGCAGCATTAATTGGGTCAGACGATCACAAGGTTCCCACTTATTGCCCTGCCTTTGCCTAGATAGTATTTTTTAACATCCAAATGCTTTGAGTCAATGGCAGCTGTTTGATTTTTTTTTTTTTTTAATTTTACAACAGATGAAATATCTATTTGGTTGGGGTTTTTTGGCTTTTTTCTTTTTCCCATGAGTTAGTTAGAATCAAGTCATACAAGTTAAAGAATTAATAACATTACTGACAGTATGTCTTGGGCTATGCCTGTATCTGTGAATTATAAGGCATTAAATCCTATTCAGCATCTTAAGGTTTTCCAATTATGTGTTTTTACAGACTAACCTTCAAGTAAAGGGACATGACCAGATCTTCTGTAAGGTAATAAAGCAATCTTGTGTACATACTCAGCACTTTTAAATAAAATGTTTAAAGGTCTTTAGAAGTTTGTTTGTTTGACTGTTTTTGTTTTTTGTTTTTAATTAAAGAACATAGTTGCACAAGTAACTTTCTTTGATATAACCTCATAACATTTCAGAAATTTTCACTGCCATAATGTCCTGAATTTGTGTGTTATGCAATCCTGCTTTCATATCATAGAAAAAAGCTTTTTGGTAAATCATCCAAACAGATAGTGCAGAGCGTTTTGCCAATTAAATTCTGTAAACATTAAAAGATCTCAAATCCATGACAGTCAACTAAGACAGGGAAAATATTTTCAAATATCAAAATTCCTATAAACTGAAAAAACATATTGACTTTCTCAACCTAGGCATCACTTATTTGTTATAGAACTAATATTAGAGGTAGTTTAAAAACATTGTGTCAAACACTTTATGCAGTTCAAAAATTTAGATGAGGTTGTTTCATGCTGTTTTCAAAAGCATTTTCCTTTTATTTTAGGTATATGCATATTCTAAACATGTAAACATTTCCACATTTTAACGTTTATAATGGAATTTGTTATTATAAACTTTTATTTCTGCCCTAAGTTTAAAAACTTCTCATTCTTCACAGAGAAAATTTTTTGTTTTAGTGAATCATTCTAAATATGTTTAAGGAGAAAAAGAATACTAGAGGAAACACTGCTACTGTAATGCATATTACTGTCACAAAACATGCCTACAATATACTCAATTTTAGACTTGAGTATTTATTCCTATTTCTTTATTCATCTGACTGTACAGAAGGCTGATCTTTATTGTTGTATTATGTATTATTGTTGTTATCTTATTATTTCTAATATAATAGTTATATATATATATAACTATAACTATTATATATGTAATGGTTATACATAATTAATTTAAATATAATAATAGAATGTAATTACATACTAGAATTATAGAAAAATATTTCTATTATTAGAAAAAAATAGATAAATAGAAATATCTAAGTAATAAAAATATCTGAAATCATCGTTCTAGGCTGTTCTTTACAAAGTGGAATGTTATGTCTGTTACTATGAGGATCAAATATAATAAACCCCACTTCTACNGTTGTTATCTTATTATTTCTAATATAATAGTTATATATATATATAACTATTATATATGTAATGGTTATACATAATTAATTTAAATATAATAATAGAATGTAATTACATACTAGAATTATAGAAAAATATTTCTATTATTAGAAAAAAATAGATAAATAGAAATATCTAAGTAATAAAAATATCTGAAATCATCGTTCTAGGCTGTTCTTTACAAAGTGGAATGTTATGTCTGTTACTATGAGGATCAAATATAATAAACCCCACTTCTACTAAAACTTAGAAATAGTGGTATATGCTGTAATGTATAATGAAGTACCTAAAATTAAAACACAGTCTAATACTTGTGACAAAAAAATACTTTACTACTTTCAGAATATACAATGTGGCTTTTCCAATATCTTCTATTTTGGAAACCTGCAACAATTCTACAAACTGTTTAGAAAGCCAAGTGCATCTTCTTTTTTATTATAATTTATATTTTAATTTTATTAAGGGAGAAAATTTCAAAATCTTTTGTCTTCTACAATAATTCAGACAAATTACTTCTATAATGCTTCTGCTCTCGTGGTTGTGTGTTCAGCAAATCAGCTTAACTTTAAACAATTTCATTGCATTTCATGACAAGTCCCACAATTTTTTTTAAATGAACCTATCAAGATTAATCCTGTTGTTATTCATATTTTTCTATGGAAAAATAAATTATGTATTTGATTTAAAGAGGTTACCACAAGAAGTCAAACTACTATCAACAATTTCTATATATGAGAGTCCAAGTTCTTAAATTATAAAGACTGGCAAAATCTCAGCAGTTTATTTGGGCTTTTGATATTCCTAAAAGACTCAATTTACTACTTTTTGTATAAAATTCACATTGCAGGTACCATTTCTTTCCCCTTTTTTTTTTATTTGGTTGCTTAGGGAAGTCTTACAGTTCTTTATATGCTGTATTCATGCTGCTGTTTTACAACTGATGTAAGACAATTGAACGTAATTGGTAGCGGATGTCAGTTCTAGATCAGTCTGAAGATATGTAAACTTAAGTGTTGTGTGTGGGTCTCTGCAAGCTCCTGTGCAGATACTCAGTTCAATTCAGGGATCTACAACTCACTTGCTACATTGGACTCAAATGATCACTGTCATGTCTATCAATATCCTCTGCCATATCTTCCATTTCTATGCATACAAGTAAATAAAACATTTCAAATGGGATTAAGCACCTGTGTATATGGAACTGAATCCTTTCTCTGCTTAATGACACTCCAAATTTCCCTTACTGACTTCTTTGACTGCCACGGATTGCAACCAAGTTCTGTCCCCACAAACATGGAAATGAAGGTTCAAAATGTTGATTGAATCTTACCTTTTCCTATCAGTAGGGTGAAAATGCTGTGTTCCTCTGCTCCATTGGCCTCCAGTGCTGCTTTTCAAGATGGCATTTTATTTAATCTTTTGGTTGCAGCTGTTTCTTTGGAACTCCAGGTTGCAGATCTGAACTAACCAATGTAATGAATCAATTTCTTTATTGCTGTACTTTGGACAATATAGAAGAGACTCCGTGCTTGTGAGAATGACCATCCTAGAATTGCTTTGATTTGCCAAATATATAGAAAATACATCTCATATACAGGAAGCTGACTGTCAAATCTCTTGCTTTTCCTAAAAACAGAACATTGCATGCTTAATTGTCCAAGAACTCAACATGAGAAGAATAATAAAATCTCCCCTTAAAATAATAACAGTAGTGATAACAATAGTGATATTTATTACCAAAAATCTCAAAGTAATTTTTTTTCCCATCTTCCACAAAGAAATTTTCTCATCGATAGTTGAGACAGCTCCATCCTTGTGGAATATTACTTGACGCCAACTGAAATAACATCATTTTCTCCCAGCATATGAAATACATTACAAATCTGTTTGGAAATCAGTGGTTTGTGAGGAATACCTGTACATTATTAGAGAAAAGGATGCACTAAAAACCAAAATATAAAAATTGATCTGATCCATTTTCCTTACTTGTATACCGGTCTGATTGTACATTTTGACAATGCATTGCTTTTTTCTATTCCCATTTAAGATTTCTTGTAGTAGAGTTGAATTCTAGTTGTAAAGGATAAGGATCCTGCAGATGTTAATGAATTGGACCCTGTGTATCTCTGCATGAAAATGAAAAGAAATGGCTACAAAGGAAATTTCTTCATCTGTATATTAAAAGAAAAATAGAGGAGAGCAGAGTGATGGCCTTTAGCAGAGATAAGTGATTTCTTAAGAATTAAGTTTACTGCATACACAAAATTTTACCTTGTCTGCTTGTCCTCTCAGCCAGAGTGGACCATAATTGTTTTCTGTCCAGAGGGAGACTGAAACCTAAATTGAGAGTGCTGTGGCAAATATAACATTTATCAATGGATCGGTGTTTTACAAGCCAAAAAGAATATTATTCCACAGTTAGTTTCTCTTGGCAGTACCTTTACCACACACATACCCACACCCACACCCACCTCAAAACAAAAAACCTGAACCAACCAAACAAGACAATCAAAAACACGAGCTCTGTAGACCCATGAATAAAAAGAGCCATTGATACATTGCAAACACCAGTTGATAATCAGATTCAAATACCATCAATAATACAAGATCAGAGGGGTTTCATTCCCCAGTAATATTGCAAACAGATCCATGACAGAATTGAGTTTCATCCTCAGAAACTCCTGCACAAGTTTTAATTAATGATAGAAGCCCTGTATAGCTTTTCATGATTGTTTACTTATGAATAAGTAAACAATCAGCTGTGCTTGGCATACTTCTATTCTGAATGAATATTTTGCCCATCTCAATCCTTATCAACCAAAATTGTGCACTGATACTCTGGAAGAGTATTTTAGGAATGTCATTCCTAAACACAACCTCAAAATATCCTGATTGATTTTTTTTTAATTACTTAGAGACAGAAAAATTCTCTTAGGATGCAAAAATTATTTCAATAATCAGTTACCATATTTAATTAAATTGGCATTAATTTGCAGGTGTCAAGCTACAAACTTAATGAAATGTTATAAGTTATACATGTACTTCAGCGTCAAAGTATACATATATCAGTTACACATGGAATACTCAGTATGTTTATATTTACAGCCCACATTATCTTTCTTGTACTCATAAACATTTACATTGTCATCTGAAAATCTAACAATTCTACTCAGTACATACAAATTTTATATAGTGTTTAAATAATTTCCTAATCTTCTCTTGTCAAATTAAATGGCTTGATCGTTCTTCACAACATCAAAATTCTTTTTGTGATTCCATGTTGAACCCCTTTCTAATAATTTTGGTATTTCAGCAGTTTTTTTCTTTCAGTGAACACTGAAAATGAATGCTGCGTTACAGTAATATGAAAAGTGGAATGCAACTAAAGGTCAATTGCTGGAAATTAAGCAGTGTTATCAACATCATTTACAGAGGTAATACAAAATCCATGTTTCTATCAGTTTTTTTGTCATTAAAGCTTTGTTTAGCCTTTTTGACCACAACACTGAAGCAGGGTCTTATCCCTAGTAAATTAATCATCATGATCACCAATTCTTTCAGGGCAAAGTAGTAAGTAAGGAATGCTGGCCTCATATTTTAAATATGCCTTTCTTTTTAGGATATATTTGAATTTTCTAAAAAGACAGGCTCCTTGGTATAATTCAGTTGGTGAAGAATTCCAGTAATTCAGGTAAAAAATATTTTCCCCCCAGGTCATCATTAACATGCTTTAGGATTAAAAAGTGGATTTGTTCACTGGAAGTTTCTGAAAACAGAACTGCTTGAAGATAACTCTCTATTAAGAGTAAATTATGGATTTTGATTTTCTATTAATTATTTTAGCAAAGAAACTGATTTGAAAATAGGAATCAGTAATAATAATGACAAGATAACTGATAAGTATTGCCTTTTTCTTTACAATGCATTGACATGTCACGTTTCATATCATGAAGTTCCTTAGTGCTGTGTGAAGCAGAGTCTCTTTGGAGTTTTCTGAAGTACCTTTTAAGTAGTTACAGAGATAATACTTCTCCAAGTAATATCACTATGGGAACATAACTACACATTTATGTTTCAGAAAGCCCTGATATATCTAACTTTCCTTTCTGGAAAGTTAAATTAAAAACAAAATAATATTTATTGTTTGTTGCTTCTGTCAAAGAGGGGGGATACTCTGAAAGGCTGAAGAAACCATTTACTGTAGCAATTTATTCATAACCTGAAAGCGTAGCAGGTTCAAAATTTATATCCCTCACAGTAGTCAAAATTTTCATGTTGTTTCCTAAGGGAGCATATACGTACTTGTACTGAAGTAGCTTGTAGAAAAAATCCACAAATCTCACAGTAAAAAATAGCAGTAAGTTAAGGGTAGTCAGAAATTCCACAAACAGTGGAAAAATTGCTTATTGTCAAAGAAACTTGTCTTAGTGATTAGCAGAAAACATAAATCAAGTTATATTTCACAAAGCAAAATTAAATAAACAAAGTATTGAATGTTCTTAAACAAAAACCCAAAAACAAAACCAAAAAACTTCCCCCAAAGCAACAGCAACATGAAAATCTAGCTGAACAACCAAATCATCAAAATCAAAGGCAGACTTATGGGTACACATTGTAGCAAAGATATGAACCAGAATAAAGTTATAATTTTGCTGCAGTAAAACTGGAGCAAAAGTAAAGCAGGTAATGAGAAGAAATTTGCACTAAACAAAGCAAAAAAACAACATACAAAGTCCAAAAAAACCTCTTAGTGAAATCAGAACTGATAGCAGTTTAATGAACCACATTTCCTTCTCAGAACATCAAATGAACTTTTACTTGATGACATCATGTGAGTGAAAAAGTTTTTTAATTAAAAATATCAGTTCATGTAAAAGTAACAAATATTGTACTTATAAGAAGAAGAGTAAGAATTCTTTACTAGACTTATCCAAATTATAGATATCATCCAATGCTAATTTTAAAGAAAGCATCAGTTAAAGATATAGGAATATTAAGAATTAATTTAAATGGTTTTTCAAAGGTTGTTTCTACTAAGAAAATTAGATTGTTTTCTATAGTCAAGAGAACTGTGATTTATCTAATTTACACAGATTTTAGTAAAACATTTAGTTTAGCACCACATAGGAAATTATTAATAATGATGAAGAAGATGGGCCAAAGAACCGTAAATTGTGTAAATGAATAAATGAGAGAAAAGAAAATTCTTCTAAAAGAGGACTGTGAGACTTAATAGAATTTGTTTATAGAGTTCCTTAAGTATTTGTCTTTGATCATTTTAAGGTGACTGATATTAGCAACTAGCTCAAAGATATATTCTAATTATATGTTGATGTGAGATGCTATTAATGCTGAAGGTTAAAATAGCAAATGGAAAGATTTGGATGACCTTGAAAGGTTGAGCAATAATTTGACATTAAAAGGTTTATGTGCAAGTTAAAATAAAGGGTTATCTTCTAGCTTTTCTCTACCTATTGTAGATATTATTAATTCCACCACTTTTGTGTTGAACTAGTCCCCCAATATAGTATGAAATATGAATAAAAAGTGTTTATAAAGATGTAATTTAAAACTGTTTGTGAAAATGGAAGCCCACTGTAGGAAAAGTGACTGAAGAACTTGTTAAATGAGGTAACATCTTTGGAAGAATAAAGGTTTTGTATCCCATATCAAAAACTAATTCAAAACCAAAAAACAAACAAAAAAAAATCCCAAAGGAAAACCTTTTTAAATACACAGAACAAGATTTACATGAAATTTTTACAAGGTTACATTTAATCATAAAATACATATAATCACAGTACTTTCTGTGAAGAAATTAAATAGTTTAGTGCTGTTGTAGGTTGACTTCTAGGACAAAGGGGCTAAAAAAGGGTGCTTTTGAGACAGTACTTTCTCTCTTTCTGGAGGTGATACATAAAAGAATGTGCTGATGAATGATTGCAGCAACACAGGAAATCCCTTCCAGTATTTTGTTTCTAAAATGCTTTTTAACATGAAATAGAATACTTTGAATAGCTAAGAATAGCTAAGAATTGAGTCAGAGCTGTGACATATCAGTCATGTAATTTGATGAAAAAGTGTAGAAATTTGAAAACTTCTGTTTTCAATGAATCAGTATTGATTTACATTTTCTGTTTTACCTGTTTTGAATCCTTTATTCTTGGAGTCCTCATGAAATGTTCCAGGGTATTCCTGGGATCAAAGCTGGTTTATGGACAATTAATTATGTAGCTCATCTTGCTTGTCTTTTTGAAGTATTGACCCATTAGATTTCTTCCAGTCCTCTGGAGCTTCCCTAGTTTTCCAAGACTTATTGAAAAATCAATGTCAATTGTCTAGGGAGCTCTCCAGCCAGCTCTTTTAAAATTATTGAATGCCAGACAAATTTAAACTACCTAGTTTTAGTGGTTGCTGCTTAACAACCTCCAGAGTTATTGTGGGAGTGGGAGATATTTCATCATCATCATCATCACCTGATATGAGTCTACCACTTTGATTTTTTCTAACTACAAGGAGAGTCATGAGTATATTTCTGCTTCTTATGCATTATTAATGCCATAGTTATATGAATTGATAAATACGAGCACCAGGATCACTTTATCATTTGCTATTTTATTGTGGAGAATTCCCAGTTTCTTATTTATAATTGTTATCAAATTAAATTTTATCTGAATCTTAGTAATTAAAGTAGTTATTTGTACATTTTTATTAAATTACTGATTTCTTTAGACTGTTAAGCAAAAGATACCAAACCACATAAACCCACAGAGCAACTTGTCTCAACAGCAGAGTTGTCTTGCCTTAGAATACTGTGGAAAAAGCATTACCTTGCATTTGGCTTTGTTATGTGTTCAGGGTATAGTATCTTCACAACCTCAATCTGATGAAAACATTCCTTGTGCTTCTCTGAAGTATTTCTTTATATACAGCATTTCTCAGTTCTGTTTCCTGTACTTTAGGGAAGTTTCCTTTTCTTTTTCTCCAACAAATGCCCCATGCTTCCCATTTTCAGGAGCTTATGCAGGCCTTTTCATTCTTTAGGATAATTATAATAATACCAACTGCTTTCCTGAGACACCTGCTACACTGGATTTATTATTAATATTTAGAAGTATCTTACTCATGCACTCCTAAGGGATTGTTCCTGTATTCTTCTTTTCACAGACATTATATGAAAGATTAATTTGAACAAGTATTCATTATTAATGTGCATTTAGAAGCTGATTCATTGCATGCTAAAGCAAACATTTAAAATAGGTCAGATGACTCATACTTGGAGAATGTCCATTTCTTTTTACTGCCTCTGAATGTAAATTCAAATGGACACATATGTAGCTAAACCAGATGAAACTTACCCTATCTTCTGATCACTTTGCACACTGACAGTGCTGCCATTTTATAGCTTTTCAAGAACAATTTTAAGTTCTGTGATAATGTAGCCATATTCAAGTCAAAATTCTCTCATCATAATATATTTTCAATTGTCAGTATGACTTGTACTTTGTTAATAGTTTTGGTCTTGACTATCAAAAATGCCTTATCCAAAGTTCTGCCAATATTGTGAAGCATTTTACACAAGCCACATAGTCCTCTTGATTTGTTGGCATATCAAAAACCTAACACATTTCATGCTTTAAACATTTTGGGTTTACCTTCCCTAGTGCTTTCTGAGATGAGCTTGTAATTTCTATTAAACAAATCCTTCCAGGGAAGTACTTCAGAGAAAATTCATAAAGTTGTCTCTGCTGACATGTGCAATGATATTCAGACTAATATCTGAATTTCCACTGACCAGTACTTTGGAAAACTGTAGCTGATATTTTATGATAATGAACCCAAGTGCTCATTAGCTGTACTTGCATCTCCAGAACCTTCTGAAATAGTTTTTTAAATAATTTTCTTCCCCTGAACCCTCTTTACTCCTTAAAGATTTCATCTTTTGGTTTTAGATTATTGTAATTCTGATCAGTCAATAGAGAGGCCAAACATTCTCACTTTTTCCTTCTTGTATTATTCGAAGCTTTATTTTTTCTTTCTTTACCTGAATCTTCTTATTGTTTAAACTTACTTTCAGACTATCTCCTTTTGTGATGGCTTTTAAGTACTGTGAAGCTGTGGCAGTAGCCTCATGTGCAGCCACAAGGTGAAAGTATCAAACTATGCAATTGTGCAGACACTGGCACTCAATGAATAGAAGCCATCTCTCAAAATAAATATATTATCTCTCTGATCATTACCTTATTCCAAGGACCTGGAGAGAAAGACCTATCTTCAGAGAGTCATTTCACTTCCCAGGCAACTATTTTGAAAGAGATTAATTACTGCCCTGAAGAGTATAGTTCATTCTGCTTAACTTTAGGAAAGTCAGATAAAACTATCTACATGTAAATTAATTGCCTGCAACTACTTTCACAGTCAGAGGAGGAACAACTATTACATGTTTCTGTTGACTATTTCAGATCATAGAATCATAAAATCATTTAGGTTGGAAAAGACCTTTAAAATAATAGCCTTCAAATCTAACACTATTAAGTCCACCATTAACAAATGTCCCTAGTGCCAGACCAACAAGACTTTTAAAAACCTCCAGGGATGGTGACTCGACCACTTCCTTGGACAGTCTGTTCCAATGCTTGACAACTCTATCTGTGAAGAATTTTTTCCTAACGTGCAATCTGAACCTCTCCTGGTACAAGCTGGGGCTGTTTCCTCTCATCCTATAAATTTCTAGAAGAGCAATTCATCCTGTAAGTTGGGAGAAGAGACTGACACCCACCTCACTCCAGCCTCCTTTCCAGTGGCTATTGAGAGCCATAGGGTCTCCCCTGAGCCTTGTTCTCTCCAGAATAAACAGCCCAAGTTCACTCAACTGTTCCTCACAGGACTTGTTCTCTAGACCCTGCTCCAGCTGATATGTATTTTAAGTTAAGAAGAAAGACGTTTTAAAGAACTATTTATTTTAGGATACTGTTGTTATAAACTACACTAAGCAGCAATTTGAGCTGTGATAATGATGACCTTGTTGCAGATATTGGTCAAAGAAATCCTATCCAAAGAGATTCTTTCTGTCTTGAAGAATCAGGTGGCTAGTTTGAGCTCAAAACACAGTACTTAAGATATTTCATTAAATTGAGATGAACTCCACTGGGTGTGGATATGTGCTTTTTGTGCTGCTACTAATGGGGAAGATACAGATCCCACATTCTCCTGGCTAATATCTGTGTAAACACTACAGTGGAAATGTAGTTTAATTAATTCCTGCCTGGCATTGACATTCTGTTTACATTTTACCTCTGATCCTATTTGCCTCCACTTCTATAAAGCTGTTCCTTTTGCAATACCAGCACAGTGTTTTCTTATTTTGTTTGCATATAAAAATGCAGTCCAGTTGTATTCAGTCACATAAAGCTCCTAATAGAGAAGACAGCCCATTTTCATTTGCCAGGGTTATTACTAATAAGAAATTCTTTTGAGTTGAATAAGTCAGGAAATCTTAGCATCCTTTATGCCAGACACATTTGAGCACTGAGCTCAAAACTGGCACGTGTGCAGCACAGGGGCCTTGATAATGGAGTTTCCTGAGGGTATTTTTGTGTTTTTTTACTTGATTGTTTGTAGGGATTTGTTTGGTTTTTGTTGGGGTTTTAGTTTGGTTTGTTGTTTTTTTGGGAAGTGAGGGTAGGGTGGTGTATTTACCTTTTCAAGCCAGTGAAGAAAATGAAACTTTTTTTTTTAACTTCCCAAAACCCTGAGGACCTAAAAGTTTTATGAAGTTGTTTAAAACATATATTTATAAATCAAAATAACTGGAAAAACTGCTTCTCCTAAGTAAATGAGGAAAGCCAATGAGCTACTTACAGTTACTCAAATTTATCGCTGAATAAACTCCAAAGTTCAGAATATTTCTGATTTCAGGAATATCAAGACTAAGAAAAGAACTTTGAATTGATTATTAATTTAGATTTATAGATTTTTTTTGTCCATGAATAGCCCATGTTCTCTTCTCTCATTGCTCATTAATCTCTATTTTATTTTTTCCCCCTACAATATGAGAAATTTGTTTCAATAGTAAGATCATATTTGGCCTGGATTTTCCAATTAATTTATAGCTATTGTTGTCTGGTTTAAAATATTTTGGCCATTTTTAATCAGGATGGAAACAGTTTCTCCTTAAATTTTCAAAGGAATTTAGCCATTGCTTTTTACTCTTTGCTCTGTATATTGCAGATGATTAGAATCTAGTTTTTGCCTACTACATACCACTGTATTGTCATGTGAGATTTTGTGCTTTCCCCAACAGTATCTTAAGGTCTAATTTGAGCTTTAAAAGCAATACCAGAGTCCAGTATATATGAAAATTTCATTACATTGAACTATTCATTCAGTCATAACATTCATAATTATTTTCAGTGCAAACAGACAAAACAGTATTCATTAATATAAATGACATAAGTTCATTAAGGCTACTTTAATGTTCTCTGCTTTTGATGTCTTTGAAAGAGTATCTGTATACTATTTTATGATTTGTGAAAATATCAGTAACCATTTTTGATATTCAGATTAGAGTGATATTAGATTAACATTTCATAATATTGAAATGTTGTGGTTTTCTTTCTCTCACTAGGCAATCATATTTAAATTATTAAAAATCATTGAGTTACTGAAGCAAAATCATTAAACAACGCTAACATCTTTTATGACTATAAAGAAAGAGGATCTTTTGTAGTATTCTTGCTAGTATTGTCTCTTAATTATAATCCCAGTCTCTGTCCTGAAACCAGACATTATAGAAAAAATTATGTTGGAAAATCTTCTAGACACATATTTGTCAGACATCTCATTTGTTTTTCATAAGAATTTTAAAATCTCTATCAATGTAAGTATCACTATTTCATTGGAATCATCAATAAATTTCACTTTCAATAATTTTTATTTTCATAACATTAAGTTCATTATGTCTTTAAAACCATTATATAAAATTATTTTATGGCAGAAAAACTTACATTAGTCTCTCCACAAACTGTCATAAACTCATTAACTTAAATGTTTCCATCCCACAAATGATCACATTTCAAGGCTTCATATTGCAAATTAGAGAATTAATAGAATAAGAGAATTAATAAAATGTGAAAATGTTTTCAACTTTCAAACTCTAGCACCATTATTTTCTATGCCAACAAAAAAAAGTTCATAAATAAGAATGTGCAAGAATCCACCTAATTTCTACCTATATAAGTGCTGAAAATATTAGGTCAATAGCAAAATTATGATTTGACAAGTGTTTATAAGAAAGAATAAAATAAATACTATTATTTTTACAGGAGTTATTGATTTTTTTTCTGATTGAATACTGACTACTTCCAAAAATAGATCATAAAAAATATTTTAAAAGGATTTATCTTGCACCTGTCCACCAGGTTCTAACAAGAAATGTTATCATGAATTAGCCTATATATTCCTTTCTACAGGTGTTTAAATTCTTTCCAGTACATTTACATTCTGAGGAAACAACATGACTCCCATGCACTGTGATACCCATCAGACCAAAAAACCCAGAATTTTTAGACAGGATTCTGGTTTTCTTCGGGCAGCAAAGTGTTCAGTTGTACATCCTTGGAGACAAAATGTAACAGATATTTTTTGTCTGAATAAACCCAAATTTAAAATCTTACTCCTGGTTTTACTTGAAGAATTATAATTTATTTTATTACAACATCATTCTTTAAAATATCTGCAGTGTTCATAGTATAGCAAAACTATTATTGCTATGAATCTGTTTCATCCTAAGTGAAAACCTTCACTAAGTGAACAAAATATGAATGAGCTGGATGTCTAAACACAATAGACACCTAAGTATTTTAATTTAAAGTTTTTGCCAGTAATGATTATGTTAGGATCAATGCCAGCACAGCTTCTAAATTAAACATATCTTTTATTAGAAGTAGTCCTTGCCTTGTAGAGAAAAAACATTTATTTTTATGTTTGTTTCTTCTACTGAAATTTCTTGGAGTCCTTTCCTCTTGAGCTCTCATCAATATAGGATTTACTTTTTCTCATATAATTCTTAAGTATAAAGACTTGGAAAGGCAAAAGAATCAAATTTGACAGAAATTTAAATCACAGATACCTTGTTCTAAGGTAAGAAAGTTTGAGATGACTGAAAAAAAAAAAGGCCATGCTATTCCTTAAGAGATAATCTTTACCTATCTCAGTTCTCAAGATATTGGTGGGCATCCTCACAACAGAAACTTTTCTTATGGGTTTTAATCTGTTCTTGCTTTTTCTCCTCAGAAAGAAATGACTCCTCTATTTTCTCCTGTTGCCTCAAAGGGATTTTGTAAATTTGCCAAATTATGACAGTCTATCGACAATGAATTATTCTTATCAAGATGGTCATGGCTGAAATGTATTTTCTGTGTCTCAATAGACTGATTATGCTGCTAATTGTAAAGATCACACTGAATTTTATATTAAAATGGGACATTCAAAACCTATAATTCTTAATTTGGTGTAAACACTACAAGTAGGTGAAAATAATGTTCATTAATTTCAATTCTCTTGTTCGTGATCCACGTTTATAGAGCTGGTAAATCAGCATCAAATATTTAAAATGTTTCCCTATGTCTTGCATTGCATTCTGCTCTTAATATGGGGGTTTTGTATGGGAATTTATGGTTTTTATTTTGTTTCTTTTTCTCCTTTGCAAAAGGGGCAGAAATACTGCTATTTTCAGACTCTTTCAATCAGTTTAGGAACCTAACACTATTTTGTGATTTTAAGATACTAGTAACATTACTGTGCATCATATCATCACCTGTGATATATTCATTGTGATCATTGTGTTTCAGTTAAAACATTATGAATTATTCCATTTTGTAGTCACTACTTACATCCCTCTAACTGTCCTTTGTTGAGTATTGCTTTGATTCATTTTAACGTGACTTCAGCTAGAATTGTGTTTTGTCTTTCTTTGCTTAGCTTGCGTGTCACATTAAACTCTATTAATTTTTTTCTATCTTTTATTGTCATTGCTGACCAATTTCTTACTGTCACTTGGACTTTTCAGCCTAGAGAAGAAGAGACTGAAGGGAGATCTCATTGCAGTCTTCAACAACATCATGAGGTGAAGTGGAGGAACAAATACTCATCTGTTTGCTCTCTTTAACGGTGACAGGACTTAAGGAAATGGCATGAAGCTGAGTTAGAGGGCATTTAAGTTTGATATAAGTAAAAAGGTTTTTCACCCAGGGGGCGGTTAGGCACTAGAACAGGCTCCCCAGGGAAGTAGCCACAGCACCAGCCTGACAAAGTTCAAGAAGTGCTTGGACAACACTCTCAGACACATGGCATGACTCTTGGGGTGTCCTGTTCAGGGCCAGGAATTGTACATCCATGATCCTGATGGGTCCCTTCCAACTCATCATATTCTATGATTCTGTGATTTCAATAGTGATTAGCAGTATTAGTCTTATAGTGCAGATTGTCAGTATATCACTTTTTAGATCCTTATTTTCATTAGAAAGAAGAATTAATGTTTTTTGATTTCACACAAAAAAATTTTGCTGAATTAAGCTACTGAAATATTTTTATCATGTTTGCTTCATACCTCAACTACTGCTCCCTTGCTGGTATGGTATATAGAGCTCTATGAGGAGAGAAAGTTTGTTACATTCAATTCAAACCTGTTTTATTTGGTCTTCCTGATCTAAAGCACAGAAGTTGCAGAGTTGTGCACACAACTGATGTATGCATTAAACTCTGAGCAAACAGAAAGAGATTAATCATTCATTGATGCCAAACAGTAGGGTAGATCATAATCACAGAGTATTCACAAATACCAAAATAAACAGGTCTGTCACCTCTGATCTCATCAGCTCAGCCAGGTGACCAGGAAGAGAAAGAATGGTCTGTGACACTCAAGAACTGAAGAGCTTCAGCTATGAAGTTTATTGCAATTAATTCAAAATCACTTTTGCCTATTTTTTGATACTTTGTATTGAAAAGTATGATGCTTTATTTGCTATGTTTACTAGTTTTATCTGGACACATTTAAATAATAACTTGAATTGGCTAAGAATAAGGAAATGTGATTTCAGCCTTTTTTTTTT